>JANHGC010004756.1:203514-217540 GCA_027560395.1 Boaedon fuliginosus | reverse complement strand
TACAATAGTAGAATAATATAAAAATAATCAGAACACATTCATATTAATCTCACTTACACTAAGGGTGGGGGGGAAATGTCAATTCCAAGCCTGTTGACAGAGCCAGGTCTTAACGGCTCTGTGGAAGGCGAGCAAATTGGGGATGGTTCTGATCTCCGTGGAGAGTTGGTTCCAGAGGGCCGGCGCTGCCACAGAGAAGGCCTCAGCTCGGGGGCCCACCAGCCAACATTATTTAGCTGACGGGACCCGTAACAGGCCAACTCTGTGGGATCTAACTGGGTGCTGGGAGACATAAGGTAGCAGCAGGTGGTCTCTAAGGTAACTCGCTCTTAAGCCATGAAGGGCTTTAAAAGTTGTTACTAGAACTTTGAATTGCACCCGGAAGACCACCAGAAGCCAGTGCAGTTCACAGAGGACAGGTGTTATATGGGTGTGCCGAGGAACACCCATGATCACTCTCGTGGCTGCATTCTGTTCAGTTGAAGTCTCCGAGTGTTCTTCAAGGGCAGCCCCATGTAAAGCGTATTACAGTACTCCAACCAAGAGGTGAAAATGGCGTGAATGACTGTAAGAAGAGATTCCCGGTCCAGGAAGGAGCGCAACTGATGTAACAGGCGAACCTCTGCATAGGTCCCCTTGGTCACAGCCGCCAAATGATGGTCGAATTGCAGCTATGGATCCAGGAGAACCCTAAGTTGTGCACCAATTCTGAGGGGAGCAATTTTTCTCCCCCCAGCATCAAAGATGGACAATCCACTGGACCATGGCGGGGGGCAATATCCACAGCCACTCAGTCTTGTCAGGGTTGAGCCTGAGCCTGTTGGTCCCCATCCAGATCATCACAGCCTCCAGACACTGGGACATCACCTCGATGGCATCACTAGTTCGGTCCGGGGAAGAGATGTACAATTGGGTATCATCAGCGTACTGATGATAACCTATCCCATGCCATCGGATAATCTCACCCAGCGGTTTCAAGTATATGTTAAATAGGGAGAGAACCGAACCCTGAGGCACCCCGCAAGGCAGGGTCAGATCTCTGCCCCCCTACCAACACCTCACTTAATAACTGCAGGTGATGTGTTTAATGACCACAGCAGAAATGAGGCAATCCTTCACAGTCACTTGATACCCCGTTTAACTACCACATTGTTTAGTGACAAAGCTGGCAATCCTAACTGTGGTCATTAGGCAAGAAGTAAAGTACTTTTCTTAGAGAAAATACTACAACAAATGTAAAACAGTAAATTGATTTAAAAGCCAGATTTAAAAATATGATCATATAAAAAGAGGGAAGATATCTTAGTGGGAAAAGCCCCACAACCATGCCAAATTCAAGTCATTAGTTCATTTTTAAAATATTTCATATTACTGACCTGTAGCGATCACCAATTTGCTCAAATGAGTTAAAACTAACTAATTAAGCCATTGAAGAGTGTTTGTTGATCAAGAAAACCAAAGAAATTGGTTCAAATGCAAAGAAATGCATTTGAAGTGACTTAAAAAATTAGCCAATATCTATATACAGGTAGTCCTTGACATGGAACCACAACCTGAGCCCAAAATATTTGTTGCTAAGCAAGGTTGAGTAAGTTGTTGTTGTTGAGTAAGTTGTACCTAATTTTTCAACCTTTTTTACCATAGTTAAGCAAATCACTGCAGTTATTAAGTGAATCATATGGTCATTAAGCAAATCTGGCTTCCCCCACTGACTTCGCTTCTCAGAAGTAGCTGGAAAAGTTGCAAATATAATAAAATGACCCCGGCACTGTGCAACCGTCATAAATACGTGCTGGTTGCCAAGCACCTGAATTTTGATCATGTGACCATGGGGTTGCCACAATGGTCCTAAGTGTGAAAAGTGGTGAAATGCCACTTTTTTCAGTGTTTTTTGTAACTTTGAATGCAGGGGTGGGTTTCTCCCGGTTTGCTGGTTACCCGCTTTGTGGACGCGCTTCCCGATCGGCTGTCAAAAGTGTGCTGCGCGGGATCGCCTTCAAAATTTTCGTGGTATTCTGAAAACACTCTGATCCAACAGCTGTGCACCGGCTATGAGAAAAGGACTGTGCCAAATCCTCTTGCATTTTTTTTAGCAAAAGAAGCGATACCTTGCCATGGCACTCTGCTCATATTACCTGAGGATTAGAGAAGATCAAACAGGAATCGGTATTGCACTAGTCATAGTTAGAATTTCTTTGAAGAGTTGTTGAAGGAAAAAAATCTGTTCTCTCATTGATATTTCTGTATTAGAAACATTCTGATACGTGTCTTGGGTTAAATAGAACACATGTATCCGTTACGATCAGAAAGTAGAAGCAATCTATTCTAGTTTTATAGCAATCAGCAACATTAAATCTGAAGTCAATAGAAATCAAATTTGATAGCGTGCCTAACAGTTTCAGGCATGCAATACCCTTGTCAGTGTCCAATTTTTGTTTTTAATTTCATCTTGTCATTCTGTTTGACTTTGAGCCAACAAATGGTCTGGGCACCATCTCTGATTAACTTGCTTATTTTGCGGTTTTTATGTAGTCTTTATTTATTGCACAATCATGTAAGCAGTGCAGCTACATACATTGGTAAAAGTGTTGAGTTGCCCACTTCGAGGGAGATACTAAATCATTTCGACTTGTTCTGTTGCATTGGATGGTTGCTATGGTTTATTCATTTCCAGAGAGTTCATTTTGCTAATTAAAAGTTTGATATGCATAAACAAGTAGCTATGAGGAGATCATTAAAGTTGCTTTTTAGAGTATCAATCTTTACTTAGTAAAAATTTCAAACTTCTTGAAATGCAGAGAAGCCTTCTGACCTTTGATCCATTCTTAATTAACACTGGACAACTCATACCCTGTTGGGTCATCACTTCAGACTTCTTTATCTCTGAGAAACTGGATGACCACAAGTGGGCAAAACAGCAGTGACAACGACTTCTGAATTCCCGGCTTCCACATAGAGTTTCCTTGTGGGAAAGTTGGCAGGAAGCATCAGAAATCTTCCTTCCTCCTTCAAGTTCCTGCCAATTTCCCCATTTAGCTTGCTTCTGAAAAGCTTGCAGGAAGAAACAAGCAAGAAGTTGTAAGTCCAAGGCCAGCAAGCAGGCAAGGTTGATGCCAGGTGGAGGAAGAAGCAACGGGATGCAGGTCAGGAATGGTATGTGGGGGTGCTGAGAGGAGCTACATGAGTTGGAAAAGGTGTTTAGGTGTCCACCAGAGATGCTGCACAGGTCAAGAAGATTATGTGGGAGAGTGGCATAGGGGGAGAAGAGTGGTCTAGAGCAGGGGTTGCCAACCCCAGGGCCACAGCCCACTACCAGGCCATGGCCTATTTGTAACCGGCCCACATGTCCACCTGCATTCCCCAGGCTTTGTGGCTCGCATGGCCTGGTTCCCCTTTCCCCAGCCAGGCTGCCAAGCTGCAACGGTTGGGGACCACTGGTCTAGAGGGATGCAAGAAGTGCTGTGCAGGTCAGGTGGGGTTCATGGATGGATAGCATGGTTCATGTCTATGGAGGTTCTCAGTCATCCAGGTTGTTCCAAAAGTGCTTTTCAAACGCCAACTGGACTTTCTTTGTGGTTTCCTTTAATGAAGTTTCTCTTCTCATTTAAGAAGCTTCTTCAGTTCTAAACTTAAGAAGCTTCTTGAATGAAAAGCGATGAAAAAATACATGTTTGTCTGACCTGACTCATTTTCAACTCTTTTATAGCCTCTAATTCAAGTGTGTACCCAAACCATGAAGTGGAGTGGATCTCTGTTGGGGAGCTGCAAGTAGAGTCCAAGGGAGATATGAAGATTTTTATTTTTGACATCTTCATTAAGAATTAACGTTTCATTGTTTAGTTTTGTCCATCTTGGTGTTTGAATTTTTACGGGAGGTATATTAAGATTAAACTAAAGAGCTAGATCAAACATTCTACCACTGATTCATTTTGTTTTACCAAAATGACTTACAGTAAGTAGATGCCACCAAATGGGTTACCTTAAGAGGTTTTCTTCCTATCTATTGAAATTAAATACCGTCCAATGGCACATCAAGATTTGATGTCCAGTATGTGGACTAAAATATGAAATAAGTGTTGGATGCCAATTTGTTTCCTTTGTAGTGTAGAATAGAGGCAGGATCAGTTGGTGTCCTACTTTCTGTCTCTGTACTGCCGTCATTATGTACAAAAAGGGGTTAAGGGTGGAATAACCAAAGGCTTCTCTCTTGGGGACTCTCTGTGCTAATTATCCACAGTATCCTTTCCAACTGGCTCAATTCTGTTCTCTGCCTTTTGATGGATTATTTAAGTTCTCTGCCCTTTTTATCTCTTTCCCTTTCTTGCCTTCCTCCCTGTTTTTGCCTACTTTTTGTCCCATTTTGCAGGTTATTTTTTCCATATTTGATAATGTGTAAGAATAAGCATCAAGTAATATTATTACATATGAAACTGAACATTGTGTGTGCTTTCACTGATCTGGACACTGTTACTGACTGGGAAGATGTTGGGTCAAAACTAAACTAGAAACTAACTAAAGTAATCTACCAATCAGAGCACTTTAGAAAAAAAATGTACATTATATCCTTTCAATGAATGGAAATATTTTAACCCTTTTAGCAAAATGAAAGTAAGATGGCTGGAATAGCCAAGTAGCAGAGAGAAAAACGAGCAAAGACTTTAGCCCAGAAAATACGGTGCATGTTTCACATATATTAAGTTTTCAGCATTTTCCAGTGGAATTGAAAGACCCTTCTCATAAAACTTAGCAGCCAGGTGTGGCTTGTATTACATCTCAGTTTCTCGTGTAAGTCTTTTCTCTAGCCTAGTCTCCTACCGGCCCATAAAGTTCTTCCCTGGAGGTTTCCTACTGAAAATGTTTCAAAACAGCTCTTAACAGTATTTCTCATATCACCAAAATGGCTACAGAAATTTTAAAAAGAGAAATGATTGGGGAGGGGCAGGAATCAAAAGAAATCAAAAGGGGAATAAGGCAGGTTGTGAAAAAGAAAAATAAATAGGGAAAAGCAGAGTGGAGTACGCTTTATTCATTAATGGATGTATATGCTTCCTTTCTGTTTTATCCAACGTTCAAGAGAATAACAGTAGAGAGTGAAGCCTGTTTTGGTAGAGTTATATTTCCCCAAGAAGAAGCATATTTGGAGTTTGGGAGAGCTCTTTGACATCCAGCTGTCATTGGATTTACTATAGTGGCAGCTCATGTACCCTTGCAGAATTGCAGGTAACACTCAAATGTTCCTCTACCTGAGCCAAGGTTAGCCCTTCAAATTAGGCCAAGTCAAGAAATAGACACCCCAGGTATTCCAAGAATGCTATTTTATCGATTTAGGGTACATAAACAGAATTTTGAAAATGTGTCCCAAAATCTTCACTAAGGACAATACATTCGAAGCTGAACTATTCTTTCTTGTAATTTGACTTTCCCAGAGTAAAGTAACTGTTTTCCTCTTCTTTATCAAGAACAGAGTAAAAATATTCTAATAGTCACTCATTCATGGTAAGCTTCCCACAAGCAAAATCAATGGGGAAGCCAGCAGGAAGTCAGAAGTTATGATCACATGAGGTCGTTGCTTAATAATCCATCCAGTCCTTGCTGGAATTGCCCTTGCGTGGTCATTTGATAGCACTGTTTTTGACTATGTCACTTAGCAATGGCAATTCTGGCCCCAATTTTTGTTGTAAGCTGAGAACAACTTGTATAGTTATGGAGTTTCCAAGAATTCAGAAAATATTCCATATACTGCACACCAGGTTCCTGGATTGTATCGTTTTAATCTACTCTGCATATGTTTTCAAATTCTGGTCCATCTCAATCCGCTGATGCCTAAAATATCAATGTATAGTTGATTCATTTCATCGTTCACTGCAATGAGCTTTCCGATGTTCATAGTATCATAGGTTTGGGAGGGACCTTGGAGGACTTCTAGTCCATATTTTTTATATTCTCTGTTCCCACTGTAGTTCTATCTTTGCAGCTTTGGCGTTTCCTTTCCTGCACAGCAATTAAACATTTAGTTTAATCAAGACACATCAGTACCCCAAAAGAGCCTTGGCCTTTTCTCAGTAGGATGTTGAACGTTATCCAAGTTTTGAGGGCCCCACGACCTGGTCTTATATTGTTTACCATATTCTATAGTCGTATCAATTCCAGAATGATTTACCATGTAAAAAGGTAAATCAGAAGCTTTTACCGATTGTCCTCATTCAATATCTTGCTACCCAATACCTGCTTTCTTTAGCTGAGCAGCCAGGATGGTTTTCATGCCTTGGGTAACCCAGGCTGGTATTATATAGTCTCGGCATACACTTGAGGCGACACAGCAGGACCTGATGTGAGGCAGTTCAGTGTTACTATATGAGAGAGAGAGAGAGAGAGAGAGATGCTTCTATGATTGTTCTCCTGCACCAGATTATTTTGAAAACACAAATCTCTCAAGGGAGATCCACTTTAATTCAAAATTATTCCAAGCTAATCTGCATTAACTCCCAAGAGAGGTCAGAGCTTAATGTATCTTCAAAGAAATCAAACATTTAAATGCAAGTGCAATGTTCAATATATACATGGATAAAGATCATTGTGACATTTTTTTGTATTCACGGTAGAAAGATGCCTGAATCTGTCTCTTTTAACACAAATGCCACTGAAGGATTTCAGGTAGGAAGGTCCTGTTTCTCATGACTTATTTCTTTGGAGGGAGAGGTATGGCAAATAAATCTACGGCTATCCTTTTTACATTCTTAAAAACCTTTCTTACATTATGAAAGCTTGCAATTGTTTTTCTTTTTAAATACTGAGAAGGCAGGATTTTGTAAAGATTAATGTGGAAGTTTGTAAAGACCTTTACATCCTAAAAAGGGTTTAATGGATAATATAATCCAAATGGAGGTGGCAGTGACAAGGGGAAATGACATGGCAAGTCACTTGAGATAAATGATTCCCTGCACGAAGGAGCAGTGTCTGCATTAGTTTTTTCATGCGCAACAGATTTAAAGGTGGGAGGATAAAAACAGCAGAGGGGGAACTAGCAAGTTTTCATCCTTCAGCTGTTTATTATCCTAAAATAGATACAAATACCTTCCTGAGAAACAAGGATGTGCTATATCTGTGGTGTGTCGTAAACAGCCATGCATTACTCTTCATAGCAAATATGAACTATCTCCAGGTGGTGGGCATCAACTCATAACCAGTTTTTGATGGATGATGACATCTGTAGAATAATTTGTAAGATTGCTGTAGACAAAAACAGACTATCTCATTATCTCATGCAAGCATTTGGTTTTAATTTGAAGAGAAAAAAATCTGATGTCCAATTCAATTGAAAAGTGCAAGAAATAAATCTTGTTCGGCATTTCCAATTCCAATGCAGTCCAGTAATTGGAGGAACTAGTAATAGCACTTAGACTTATATACCAGTTCATAATGCTTTGCAGCCATCTATAAGCGGTTTACAGAGTCAGCATATTACTCCAACAATCTGGGTCCTCATTTTACAGACCTTGGAAGGATGGAAGGCTGAGTCAAACTTGAGACAGTGAGAATTGAACTGCTGGCAGTCAGCACAAATAGCCTGAAATACTGTGTTCTAACCACTGCACCACCATGGCTCTCTATGACCTTTTCCCGATGTCCATTGTAGAAGGTTGATGCAAGAAAGCTTTAATGTTCCTTAGGGTGAAGCAACAAACTGGAATTGACTGCATGGTGGTTCCTGTGCGACATGGACATACAGTATTGTTGTTCTTTTTATTGCTCTTCCTAAAGTGCATTTATTCTTTGTATACATCAGTTACCAAAAGTGCTATGTGCTATATAACATAAACAAAAACATAGAAATATAAGAATTCTCCAACCTTTCCAGCTTTGTGGACCAGCCGAGTGGGTGGGGGGAGGGGGGATGGTTCCATGCGAACGCCCAGCAAGCATGCACGTGCATGCAGCTCCAACTGCATGCACGGCAGACATGCACACTGACCACTTGTGCAAATGGAGCATTTACACATGTGCTCACCCACTACTAACACAAGTGGGAATGTGTACATGTGCCCCTAGCTTCTGCAGCTCAGTTCTGAACGGCTTAGGGTCCAGTAGTGGGCCTCGGGTTGGGGTCCCCGATCATTTTATCCTCTATACAAACCATTGTGAGCTTCGTTGTTTTCTTGCAGATGTTTCATTAACAAACTAGGTAACATAATCAATACTAATAGAAGTGGAGTTTAATTCCATTTTATATACTAACTAGTAGTTTGTCCTATCAGTATTGGTAGGAGTGGTCTTGATGGTTCCTTGATTGGGGTATTTTTTACTGGTAGCTTGTTTACTGGTAGTTCTTTATTGGGCTATGGTTTGCTTCTTGTTTGTTAGTCTCATGTTAATCTTGGTGTTAATCTCTACTCATCTGGGTGTTGACTGCTGGTGAGGAGGTCTTTTGTTTCCTTTTTGGATTTTTGATTGCTTCTTTTGAATGGTATGATGTTATTTATGTATATGTATCTGTTGATGGTCGATTTGTCTGAGTGCCAGGCTTCCAGGAATTTAATGATGAATGATGACTCTGATAACTCCATTGAAGGTGTTTGGTAATAAAACATCTGCAAGAAAACCATAAAATCTCAGTAACTAAGGACCCCACAGCTGCAAGTATTTTCTTTTATCGAAACCATTCTTGCTTCTACTGGGTCCATACAACAGTGGCCTTTACTTTTCTAATCTTTTCAGGTCTTTATTTTTGCGGATTTTTATTCACTCCATTCAAGTGTGATTTTTTTTCATTACTACATTCACTCTTAATTCATTTGTTTGCTCAAGGTTTAATCCTGCATTATCTCTTTATAATTAAGCACTTTAATTACTTATTTTGTTCTTTTTACTGACTTGTATATATAATCCAAATTCATTTATCCCCCATCCATTCTTGATCCTGTTTATTTCACAATACTCATTTCTTAAGTAACCAATTCTCACTGCATTCAACTTAATTTTATATTTCTCATGTTGCATCCAGTCCTTACTTCTGTATAATAAAGTGGACAGAGCTTACATTCAGCCATTTTGCCTTTCATTACCACATATTTAGTAAATATTCTACCATAGTATCAAGGGTGGGGTTGTACCAGTTTGGGCGAACTGTTTATTAAGGCCAGCTGGTGGTAGTGGACTGGTTCGGTCGGCTTTTGTTAAGGGGTGGAATTTTATTTTATTATTATTTTTTTGCCTTCCCACCTGCCCAGACGCTATACCTACCTTTATTCACTCGGTTTGCAGCAGAGCTGATCAGCAGCAGTACGCCTCAGCTGTTTTTCCACTTCCGGGCAGATGGGAGGACCCAATTTTTTTTTATTTTTACAAAAGCTGACCAAACCGGTTGTTACACCGGTTGAAACCCACCCCTGCATACTATACAATTTTGTCTTAGCTTTTTCTTTTAGCGTGTGTGTGTGTGTGTGTGTGTGTGTTATTGTTTTGTTTTGTTACTTAAGTTTAATTTGCAAGCATATCCCAAATGCACACAACAGCCTTGGTCTTTGGTAATAGTCAGATCTTTATTTCTTGTTGCATTACACCAGAGGTGTCAAACTCAATTTCATTGAGGGCCACATCAGGATTGGGTTTGACCTTGGAGGGCCAGTGGGGGCTTGGTCATGGTGGGTGTGACACAGGACCACACCTCTACAGACATGGTTTTATGAACTTATAAAAATACGGAGGCGTACGTTTCTGTAATTTTGTTTTTTTAATACTTACTTGATCACCTTAAAAGAGAGAGACCAAATCAAGAAACTGGCTACATAGGAAGACTAGAACTACAAAATTGTTGACGTAGCAGAATCCTGCAAGCCTGAAAGGTAAAATATTTTACTTCCCCTCCCCGCTTTTTATAACCTTCTAAGTCAAGGACAGCCTCTTGGAACACTCCAGAGCCCCCTTTTTGGGCCTGGAAGGCCTCCTTAAGTACTCCGAAGGTCTCATTTTGGGCCGTGAAGGCCTCCTGGACCACTCCCAAGTAAGGCCCCATTTTGGGCCTGGGCCTCCCATAGGACTCCAGAAGCTCTGTTTTGGGCCTCGAAGGACTCCTGGAGGACTCCAGAGGACAAAAGCAGTTGCGGGGGGAACTCAGCCTGGGCCCCATTTTTGCTAGCAGAAGCATCGCGGGGCAATCCTTTGCTATTTCCAGACTGTGGGCAAGATCTAAACACCCTGCAGGCCAGAACCTTTAATTTGACACCCCTGATTCCACTATCTATATAACATTCGCTGCCAATCATAGGGAAGTCCAAACAACAATACACCAGATTTGCATACAAAATTACACTGGCATTCACATTCCCAAACAAAACTTCTTAATATGACTAGAAGCATACTATACTTAATCATCTTGCCACCCCCCCCCACCCCCATGTATGATTGAGTGAGCGAATGTGTTTTGACTTTTATTGTATAGGATGATGTCTTTTATTGTATTGTTCTGCTGCTTCGAGTTCGCCAATGGGTGAAGAGAGGCGGGATATAAATTGAATAAATTATTATTATTATTATTGTTATTATTATTATTATTGTTATTGTTATTATTATTATTATTATTATTATTATTATTTAATTAAATTAATTAGATTTATAGCCTGCCTCTCTTCCCCAATAAGGGGAATTCGATGCGGCTGATAACAATATTAAAATACAATGTAATGCAATATCTTAAAATTCTCTAATGCAATCACACCACAACCAACTCTTTCAAGGGGGGGTGACGTTGCCAGTTGTGGCTAGAAGAGCTTTTGCTCAATAGTTATATTTGATGCACCAACGCAAGCACTCTAAAATTATTGTTGCATACATTTTCCTTCATTTAAAAGGTTGATCTAATTTGGCACAGTGCCTGGCAGATTGCACTGTTCTCCCAGTTTAGCAAAAAAAATACCATATGTTACTGCACATCATTTCCTAGATGCATTAATTATTGTTCATTTATAGTATCTTATCGACCGCTTAAAAGAAACACACAAAAAAACCTAGCTGCTCTTTTGGCCTATACCATCTCTATACAAATGAGATTTAAGATATAATAAAGTACAAGACATACTATTCTACTATCAATTATAAAGAATCTGCTAGCACCTTTTCCAACTAACACATTTTATTAAAAGTTCTATGCTTTCATGAGCTTCATGCAATGCATAAAGTAGCTAGACTGATTACAGTTTATGTAAACAGCTGGTGAAGGGGATTGCAGTTCATGAAAGCCTCTGCCTTTTAATAGAATTTGCCATCTTCCTACAATGTCTATAAATTCATGTGTAAATAATTACAGAATCTGGTGGGTTTTTTCCCCTTAACATAACATTTTTCCAGTGTACCAGCTTTCCATATATGTTGGGTTCCAATTCATATCATCCTCAGGCAATGATCATGTAGGTTTTAGAACTTGTAGATCAACACATGGGAAAAGTGCCACGTTAGAGGGATTGCTTTTTAGCATTAGTTTTGAAATCTTGACATCATACTTCATTTCTTAGAACCGTTTTTGCATTTTAACATGAATATTCTGAGAAACTAAGAATTTGATATCTCACATTTAAAGGGCATACAAATATGACCACAGTTTTAATGGTATTCAAACAAAAATTATAAGATGCTTAAATTAAAAATTAATATTCTAATCCATACCTCATTTTACGGAGTTCTTGGTGCTCTCTGAACTTGGTTGTTTGCTTGTAGACAATTGTTACCATCAGCAGCAACAATAGACAATCCTGAATAAGATTCGCACCTCACAAAGCATCTGCCAGGACTCTCTGCATAAATGGGGCATATCCTCCCCTCAATGTGATTTCAGGTTCCCACATCAAACTATAGATCACATCGTGACCAGCTGTAAGCTGAGGGCATATACTGGTCCAGTATCTGATTTTTTTAATAGAAACAATGCTGCGCTTCAGTGGTTAGATGGCCTAAACATTAATATTTGAACATAGATGTTTTGACATTTATATTTTATTGGGTTCTACTAATCTAGTTAAAATGTTAATTTATATTGCTAATCCATGTATGATATGCCATATCCTAAATAAATAAATCATCATCATTACTGAAGATGTAACCTAGACTGGTAAAAGCTATACTGTATATTCCCTTTTATTAGTCCTAGATTTTAATTGTGATCTGTTCAAGAAACCATGTTGGCTTAATTTATACGTTAGAGTGAATCCAATTAAGATGAAGAACTATACTGTTGCTGCCCAATATGTGAACCAAGCCATTAAAAAAGTGTTAAAAACTGTTTCTTCAATATCATGCATCCCATTTTCATAACACCATGTACAATATAAAGCTATAGATTTCACAATTCGCATACTTTAAGAAGTAATTATATATTCTAATGATGGATCGGGCCATATGCTACTTGAAGCAACTCAACACAAAACTCCTAGTCTTTCTTTCTCGTTTTCCTCCAGCAGAGAGATTTATGGATATTGGCACTGTATCAAAAATATTTGGATTTTATTTTTAAAATCCCATGTATCTTGTCCATTCAGTTGCACACTATGTGGTATGTATCAGCAACTCAGCAACTACTTAATCTTAGTCAGTTAAAGCTGACAGGTGACTGATAGACAAGAGTTCTCTTCAGAGAAAAATCCAATCAGCAAAATCTCTGTGGAAACATCAAGTCTAGTTTAAGAAAGAAATGTTATTCCAAGCAATTTCATGGAGCATAAATGTAAAGGTTTGCCAATAGTCCATGGATCTCATTAGAGAAAGGAGTGAGGTGTCCATCAATCACCAAGTAATAAAGATAGGTCAAGTCAACAGTACTATGCTGGCTTCACCTTTGGGCTTAAAGAAATCTGGGTTATAGGAATCGTGTTGAAAACTAAAGTAGCTGAGAACCAACATAATTTTCCCCTCTATCTTTGAAGTCACATCATCATCATTATCTCTCTTATTCATTAAACGTGAAACTCAGTCAACTGAACATTTAAAAATGTATCACAAATATCATTGACTGGTGCTAATGGTTAATACAGGTTGCATCCTAGGTATCAACCAAGTATCTTCTTAAAATGCATGATGTTCCAAGTATTCATTTATTTATTTATTTATTTATTTATTTATTTAAATTTATACCCCGCCTCTCTTCCCCGGTCAAGGGAAACTTGAGGCGGCTTACAACAATTTAAAATACAATATCATTGATACACAATATTTTAAATTCCTAAAAACACAGTCACACACCAATCAACACTCTTCCAAGAGAAAGGGGGAAACATCAGTTCCAGGCCTGCCGACAGAGCCAGGTCTTAGTGGCTCTGCGGAAGGCCAGCAGATTTGGGATGGTTCTGATCTCCACAGGTAGTTGGTTCCAGAGGGCCAGCACTGCCACAGAGAAGGCCTTGGCTCGGGGGCCCACTAGCCAACATTGTTTAGCTGATGGGACCCGTAACAAGCCGACTCTGTAGGATCTATCTGGGCGCTGGTTTGTTTTGCTATGTTGGCTTGAGATTTGGTATCCCAGTTTTCGGTTTCATAAGATTATTGTCAATGGAATTAATGCAATATTGAACACTAGCGGTGAAAGTGAGGACCCCCTGGAAGATTCCTCGTTTGATATTGACTTCACCAATGTTCTTCCCATTTTCTGTTACAATTGTTTTCCAATTTTGTATATTTGCTTTCAAAAATGTACAAACATTTTTGCTGATTCCAAAGTTTTCCACACAGGTGTTAATCCAGCTATTGGGTAATGAGTCAAATGCCCTCTTGTAATCAATCCGTGCCATATTTAAATTCGTTTTTCTTTGTTTTGCATTTTTAGTACCGTTTTGTCAATGAGCAGCTGATCTTTTGTTCCTCTTGATTTTTTATAATTTCCTTTTTATTCTACTGGATACAGCCTGTTTTCCATCAGATGACTGAATACTGAATTTGCCAGTATTGCAAGCAAATTTGCAAGTTGTTTATTATTATTATTATTATTATTATTATTATTATTATTATTAGTAGTAGTAGTAGTAGTAGTAGTAGTAGTAGTAGT
>JANHGC010004756.1:190213-201312 GCA_027560395.1 Boaedon fuliginosus | reverse complement strand
AAACGGTCATAAGTCACTGTTTTCAGTGCTGTTGTAACTTCAAGCGGTCTAAATAAACTGTTGTAAGTCAAGGACTACCTGTACTGTAATTATATTGTTGCCTGCATATGAGAGGTTAAATGAAAACCAAAAGGAAAGGATACCAGTATCTCAGGTGATGACTACCTTTGGGGCTGGAATTTCCATTGCTAAGCAACAACCTAAAGTATAATGGCACAGGACCATATCACTTAGAGCTGTCAATTCCATCAGTCCCAATTGCCATCCTAGCATAGGTCATTAAGTGAGGACCTCATGTGATGGTAGCTTTTGATTTCCTGCCAGCTTCCCCACTGACTTTTCTTGTGGGAACCCAGCAGGGACTGTCAGAAATCATGATCATGTGAAAGCGGGAATATTGTAACAGTCAAAACTCTGAAAACTGATATCATTTACAGGATTTAATCTCCTGGTTTAGCTTTATTAAAATATTATTAGTATAGAGGAAATTCCATGTTCAAACAATTACAATAATGGTTTGATTTTAATAGCATGTTTACAAAATAAGCCGATAGATATGTGCATGTTGTAAGGAGTTGGCTGCATAATATTGGGTACACATATATATTTTGAGAGAGGTGGAAGAAAGAATGAGGAAATACACCTCAAAGCCATACTTTGATCAGGAAATTTTCTACTAAAGTTATTAGAAATAAGAATTAGAAAAAAAGTAATTCTAGCCATGGAAAAATAATCTTTTTTAAAATGCCTATCTAGATATATCACCTGCCAACCATTTAATATACTTACAGTTTATGTTAACCTTCCATAGCACTGCTTTTTAATCTATCCTTTTCTGTGTACCAGGTAGGAAGACAGCCTGAGGCCAAACAATTGCTTTATTACTCATTTTTGTAGACCTCTAGTAGCTGGTGTGCTTTTTCTCCCCAATTTCTTTTTGTTTCTTGAAGTTCATGACTCCGTTCCTTAATGGAAATGAAACTGTTTCTTCATTAACACAAGCATTAGCCTAGTAACTTCACAGGAAATATTTTCTGCTGAAGTTTACCCTTTATTTTCCCTGTGGTGTTATGTATTCTGTCCTGTGTATCTTGAAGTTCCACATAATAATGTCTGGAATGATGTATATGCTCCTGTCTATTTATTGTATCTTTTTCAAACAGCCTCCATAAATGTTCAGTATCATCTGCAAAATCAGGGGCACAAAGAAAGACAGAATAGAAATTTAACAAATAAATAAGATGGCATTATTTGGAAAAATTACAAAGATTAATTAATTCACTTAAAGATTAAACATTTATTAAAAGCTTCAAAATGTTTTTCCATGGATTTGACATAGGACAAGGCTCCTTATTAAAACTACATCTGTAGATTATTCAAGGCCATCTATATAACATCAGTTGTTTATGGTTTTCATTTTACCATTTCCATTCTTCTTTTGTAGCAAAAATTTAGGAAGAATCCATAGGATTCTTGGTTTTTGCTGCAATAGGCTGACATGGCTATTTCCCAGAAAACAAGATGTCTATTATTGTTCATCTGTGGTCACTGTTCAAGTTGATTTCCCATCTTTAAAGTAATGGCGTCTGTTGACTTTTCTCCTAAACATTCTGCTTTTCCATTCTCTTCTAATAACTTTGTATTTACATCATATTCTTCCTTCAGGATATATTCCATATATTCAGTGAAATGGACTGTGATCACAAAAGGTTATGTTATAATAAATTATTTATTTATTTATTTATTTATTGGATTTATATCCCGCCTCTCTTCCCCCTGACGGGGAACTAGTTTAAGGCAGGGTTTCTCAACCTTGCAACTTGAAGAGATGTGGACTTCAACTCCCAGAATTGTCCGGCCAGGTTGAAGTCCAAACCTCCTCAAGTTGCCAAAGTTCAGCGCCAACAATCTAAGGTGATATAGGTCTTCTTGTTTTTTTTTCTCAAAACTTTCCTTGGAATGTTCTAAAATGTAAATTAGATTTGTTAAAATTGCATCTTATTTATTTATTTATCTATTTTATTAGATTTACACCCTGCATCTCTTCCCCAGTCAGGGGGAACTCAAGGCAGCTAATAACAATTTAAGATACAATATTGTACAATATAAAATATTTAAATCAACATTCAATACATCTAGAGGGGACACATCAATTCCAGGCCGACTGACAGGTTTTTGTGGCTTTACGGAAGGCCAACAAGGTGGGGGTGGTCATGATCTCCGCAGGGAGCTGATTCCAGAGGGTCAGCACTGCCACAGAGAAGGCTTTAGCATGGGGGCCCGCCAGCCGACATTGTTTGGCTGACGGACCCATAGCAAGGGACCTAACTGGGCGCTGGGAGGCATAAGGTAGCGATCTCTAAGGTACCCCGCTCCTAAGCCATGTAGGGCTTTAAAAGTTGTTACTAGCACCTTGAAATGCACCCGGAAGACCACTGGGAGCTAGTACAGCTCGCGGAGGATAGGTGTTATATGGGTGCACCAAGGTACACCCTCAATCACTCGTGCGGCCGCATTTTGGACCAGTTGAAGCAGTTGAGGAACTCTCCAGGAGTTCAAGGAAGAAAATATGGGAAAGTCTATTTTATTCCATTAATGGCAATGCTATAACATCAGTTGGGCTTGAGATTTCCAGAAAATTCTATAGCTAAGGATGAATTTGAACATGGGTCTTCTCAGCCATAATCTAACATCTTAATTTATTTGCCTAGTAGATTTGCTTTAATACAGCTACCTTGCCTTTCTATATCTTTGAAACTTATTTAGGAACATTTTCCTTCAATTTTCTAGAACTGGAATTAAGGTAACTTATCTGTTATATCCCGAATTCCTTGCCATTGTATTGGTCTTTGGAAGTGAGAGGCTGAGTTTAGATAATGTTAAATTTGAGTAAGAATTTCCAGATTATCTAGATCCAGTCATTTTATTTTCTATTTACCGTACCTTAGCTCTTTAAATTTCCCTTCAGGCGCAGAATTCAAATAATTCATTTACCTCTTTAGCTAATTATCCTGTCATTCCTGGTAGATTTCTTATTTAAAATGTATTTATAAAATAATTATTTATGTTGTTCTTAGTATTATTAATTATGCTATCAAAATCTTTAATTGTTTCACTGCATTGGATTTTGTTCTCATTTCTCCAGCAGTTTTCTTTTCACTGTTTATTAGCCATAAAGGGGAATAAATCTTTTTTGGTGTCATGGCCATTTTTACTTTTCATTTTACCTTCCATTTCATTAGTCCTGTACATCATCAATTTTAAGGTATTTTGTTTCTAATTGAGTTAACTGCACACACATTTTAGGTGCTACCTAAAATTAAATTGGCAGTCACTCTCCTTGGGTCAGTTCCATGACCTTAATAACTGTACTAAATTATAAAAGTATCTAAAGATTTTACTGTTTTGTCATGAAAATTATGTGCATTTATTCAATCTATATGTAAACAATTGAAATCATTCGTTGCTTTCTCCATTAGATGTGTTCTCCGTTTCACAATCATTCTGGGCATTTTAGCTGAGTAATTCAGTTTATTATATCAGATGCTAGAATTTGCAATTGCATTTTGGTTGGTATGAGAAGTATTAGACCTAACATGAAATCACATCATTGAAATATGTTAGATCAATGTTTTTCAACCTTGACAGCTTTCAGATGTGTAAACTTCAACTCCCAGAATTCTTTAGCCAGCCATGCTTGATAAGCCTTTGTCTATGGCAGGGTCCATTTTCTCTGGAATGGAACATTTTTCAGATCTCTCAAAATTACTTAGAAATGTTTAAATTATACAAAGGCATGGGAGCTGTGCCAGATCAGCATCTCCTCTGAGATCCAAAGGGAACCTTTTTCTTTGTCTTTCCAGCTTCTGTAACTGTAAATACTGGCTTCATCATTCTAGTCCTCAGGTTTGCTTCAATGATGCCTGGGCATTATTATATAGCCGCCTTGAGTTCCCTTTGACCGGGGAAATGAGGCGGGGTATAAATCAAATAAATAAATAAATTAGGCTTGTGTTAATTGTTTGTCAATACAGAAAGAGATTTTACGACAAAGAGATTCTTGTAGGACTGAAGCATGGCAAGAGCATGGTCTTGAATTCCACACATCTGAAAGCTGCCAAGGTAGAGAAACACTGGGTCAGGTAAAAATGTCACTCCCATTGTTCTGTCTTTGGACTACAAGAAATGGGATCGAAGGAGGCATTTATACATTCATATCAAATAATCTGCTGCTTGTGATCCCACACCATTAAGTTTCCAGGCACAATTTCGCTAGACTAATGTTTTAATTATAAATCTCTACCTTCCCCTTTGCAGGTTGCTTTTTTAATTAATGTTGGATGGAATAAACTGGAGGATTATCTATCCCAAATGCTGGTCTTATACCAGCTGGCAACTTTAGTATCAGATTTGAAACTAGCAATAAGGCTTTCTCTTCTGATTCCAACAGTCACATTTCCCTTCTTAAAAACCATCCTCAAGGTTACCCACATTACTGCAAGGATCAGAGTGTTAACCTAGGAGGTTGGCCCTTAATGTATAGCACTGGAAAATGTAGACTCTGTATATTAATTGGAGTAGCAAACAGTGACCTTAACTCTGAACTCACCTATGGGGCAGTCAGTTGAAAGCTATTGTGTCTCAACCTTATATGGCCTTTTTAATCTAGTAGTTGGATAACAGCCACTCACCAGCTGACCTCTTTGGACAGTGCAACCGAAGTTAGGGTCAATAATATAGGCTTATCCATTTCTTTGATTAAATGGTCTGAAAAGGCCACAAGAACAAAGCAATTATTTCATGCCCCAGAGAAGTCTCTTAAAGTTCATGAACTTCAGACAGAGCACTCTAGCCCTCCAGAAGTTTTAGCCACATACAATACTTGGATAAACAACTTTCAAATTTATCAGCATCCTATGAGCAGATTCCCATCTCAGGTAGAAACCCTAGTTTGACCAGGATTGTATAGAAGCCAGGTCACATTTAGTGTCAACTTTAAAATCTAGCAATTATTCCATTATTAAGAATTAGCTATTTTATATAGGTAGTCCTTGACTTGCAACAGTTCATTTAGTGACCATTCAAAGTTACAACGGTACTGAAAAAAAGTGGCTTATGACTGTTTTTCACAGTTACGATCTTTGCAGCATCTCCATGTTCATGTGATCAAAATTCAAATGCTTGGCAACTGGTTCATATTTATGACCTTTTCTGTGTCCCAGGGGTCACGTGATCCCCTTTTGCAACCTTCTGACAAGCAAAATCAATGGGGAAGCCAGATAAGGTAACAGCCATGTTGCTAACTCATCAACTGCAGTGATTCACTTAACAACTGTGACAAGAAATGTCATAAAACGGGGCAAAACTCACTTAGCAAATGTCTCACTTAACAACAGAAATGTTGGGTTCAATGGTGGCCGTAAGCCGAGGACTACCTGTATTATAAAATTAAAGTTAAAAACATTTCTACAAACCAATGAGGAGTGATTGTTTTAAGCCACAAAGAATAGAAGAATCTTTCTCTGTTGGAAGATAACTGCAAGCATCTTCCAAAGCAATAGGAGGGACCTGCCAGAAACTAAGATCCTTCCCAAGAGATTTATAGTAAGCTGTACAAGCTCTCTCTTACCAACCTTTTGCCTCAACCTACATTTTAAACAGTATTCCTCCCTGGTCAACAGTTCTCCTTTGCAAATTGTCAAAATAATCAATCAGTTTAAAAAAACAGAACGCCTCCAATATTGATCTAATGCCTACCAAATTATTAAACAATTGGTAGGGTCCTCCTTTGGCCTTTTGTTCACAGATACTAATAACACATTCCAATTGCCTAAAGACTAGAATTGTTCTATTACTGTCACACTTTTTAAGAAAAGAGATATAATGGTATGTGGAAGGAAATGACCTTGGATGACCTGGCAAAGAAATGCTGCCTAGGGAACAATTGGGTAAGAGAGAGCACAGCCCAAAGCTGCATAGTGAGCAGAGCAAGAGACTCATGAGGGACCCTCCCTAAATTATTGAACTGCAAGCGTGGTGCAGAAGAATTATACTTGCAGACTTCCAAGATTGATGACATCCTTACCAGGCAGACCACACAGGAAACAAAGCCAGATAACCTACTTCTCCTTTATTATAAAGTAACATTAATAAACTCTTGCATGTTCTGCAAGGTAGCATCTCTGCCAGGACTCCCAAGGTCATTCCCATAGACCATTACAAGGGTGGACTTTTCCAATTACCATCCAATTAGTCTCCTATGCATTCCAAGGAAATGTTTCTTTCTGTTTTATAAGCTTCTGGGTTAACTAGAACAGAGGTTCCTAATTGATGAACAAGCCCATGATAGAGAGGGCAAATCAACTGTGGATTAGTGTACCATCCTGCAGTTCTTAGCAAAGAAATACAAACATGTTTACTCCCACTTCCTTTACGTTGCCCTCATTGTTTTACAACCAGCAGCTATCTCTATCAAGAAAGGAGTGAAAGAGGGTTACCTCTCTCCATCCCTCAAACTGCCCTTTTCAATACCTATGTGAGTGAACTCAATGGACAGATTTTGGTATAGTAGCTCAACCCTCAGGAATCTGGCTGAAACAAATATATTTCTCATAAGATTAATAATCTAAGACCACATTGGGTTTCTTCAATGTCAAGAGAGGCAAGATTAAGCAGGCAAAATTAGAGCAGAGCGGAACTCTCTTATATCAGGAAGCTACCCTTTCAATGTTATTGAATACTATTTAATACTATTACTTGCTCAACATATTGCTGCATTTTTCCCTTAGTCTTACAAGGCCTGGGACCCAAACCTCATTTTCCCAAACTTCATCTTTTACAGATGCCTCTATTTTTCTTTCCATAATGCTTTTGCTTCACTTCATCCTGTCTGCACAGAAACATAAAACAGGAAGCTACTAAACTCTTTGCTAAACTAAAACAAGAAATTATACTTAGCTCCGCAGAATGTGGTTAGAACAGTACCTAGAAGCTTGTTGCAACTTGAGACTAAGGTGGGAATGGCTTACCTATCAAAATCTTTGGTACCTGCACTGTGACGCCCCCCTCGCCACCGTTCATTTGGCAGCCACAGCTCCAAATCCCAAGGAGCAAATCCTTCTAAGGCACAAAAGTCAAGGCAAGGGTTTTCTCTGTGTTGATGATGACTAATACTTGTTGTGTGTTGTTTGTTGCACTCTTTATCAAGTTGATTAGTAGTCTACAAATTCTAAGGCAAATATTAGACTCCTATGGGAGAGCAGAGGGTATAAAGTTCAGGAAAGTCTATCACTGCTGAATTTAATAGCAATAGCATGTAGACGTATATACTTCTTTACAGCCCTCTCTAAGTGACTTACAGAGTCAGCATGTTGTCCCCAACAGTCTGGGCCCTCATTTTAACCGACCTCAGAAGGATGGAAGGCTGAGACAACCTTGAGCCAGTAAGACTCGAACTGCCAAACTACAAGCAGCTGGCAGTCAGCAGAAATAGCCTGCAGTACTGCATGCGAACCACTGCACCACCATGGCTCATAATCTTTTGGGTGTTGTGTTTTACCAAATTTAAAAGGGTTGTACAAATTCAGAGTGCAAAGTACTCTTGAAAGTATCAGGTTTACTCTGATAGTTTACTCTGATTTACTCTGAAATCTTAGTCATTTCTGCCTTTTTATCACAAAGCTAATTTTTATTGCTATAATATCACCTGACTCCTCCCATCATAAACTAGTCTGCCATCTGAGTGAAACTACACCAAGGTTGTCCTTGTTATTTAAACTAAAAATGAAAGAGATGCAAGGTAAATAAATGTGTGTGTTCTCCTTAGTCCATTCCCAGGACTTGCAGAAAGGCCCACAGTCATCCGCAGGTTTACGAGCGAGACTTTGCCCCTCCTGGTCTTTGATTCTCAAAAGATTTCATTTGGACTTCAGGTGTTGGAAAAAAATGCTTCTGGAGCACATCTTCACTCTTTCTCGTGGCTTCTGCTTCTGAGACTCTCCTCTTTGTCCAGGTAAGGGAACAATTGCAAACCCTTTTGATTCATTAAAAGGAAAGTTGTTACCAAGACAGTCCTAAATGTTACAGTCCTAAATGTAAATGGACATGTCAATGGAATGGCAAACTCTCAAGAAAGGTTTAGGCTGCAGAGGGCCTAAACTTTTCCTGAAGCTTTCAAATTGTTTCCAGTGAAAAGGGAGTTTTGGGAAAACCATGGTGCACATGGATTTAATCAGTTGGAATTTGGAAGCAGGAAACTTTTTAATCCCTCTTTGTTAGTTTTGTAATTTGTAGAGATCTTAACTGCAGGCTACTAAAAAAAAATGGAAATGAACAGTGTTACAGTCAACAGATCAACAAAGTCAAATTACTTGCAAACCTGCAAAAGGATTTCTCATAAAAACAATCCTCCCTAGCCAAGGCTTATCTATTAAATCCTAAAAATACAGGGCACTATCAAACCAGAGCACAGTGGTTTATTTTTAGCAGCAGCTGGTGTGTGGAGTACAAGATGATGCAAAATGTAGCTATGTTGCAGGATTATTTGGATTATGGCCTGCTAGTAAATAACTCACGCCAAATTTCTTCCTGACAAGCTTCCCAACAGAAGTACAGTTTCACAGATTTCTGTAGAAAGGATGGTATAAAAGAGCATGTGCCCAACCTGCATCCTACCCTTACAGAGATAATTGTATTGTAGAAAAGAGAAGATTTCAGCCTATTAATCCTACTGAATGACATTAAATCAGAACAGTGAACAGGTGGTTGTCGACTTACAACCGTTTGTTTAGTGACCTTCGAAGTTAAAATGGCACTAAAAAAAAGTTATTTATAACTGTTGTTCACACTTATGACCATTCTAGCATCCCCTTGATCAAAATTCAGACACTTGGCAACTGGCTCATACTTATGATAGTTGCAGTATCCTGGGGTCAGCAAAATGAATGGGGAAGGCAGATTCACTTAACAACCATGTTGCTAGCTTAACAATTGCAGTGATTCACTTAACAACAGGGACAAAGTTGTAAAATGGGGCAAAACTCACTTAACCAATGTCTCGCTTAGCAACAGAAATTTCAGGGACAATTGTCATAATTCAAGAGCTACCTGTAAAGGCAAGGTTTAAGCATGTTAATACAAGAAAGCAGGAGAGAGAGAAAAACTGGTTTCCTGGGCTATTTTTCCTGGCGTCTCATTATTGGTTAATGAATCAGCCATGATAAGAGAACTTTATGAAGGAAACCAGTTTTGATTAAGTCAGCAGAATTGCTCAGGACCTTCTGCAGGGTTCCAGCTAAGCACACCTTGCCACAGCGGTTAGATGTTTTAAACACTGGGAGCTACGGAGAAAAGGGTGTGAAAGTCTGATATTAATCTAGCTGTAAATTTGAAAATCTGTAATAAAACCCACCAGGCAAACAAACCTTGGCTATATAGCACTATATTTCCAGGAAAGAATCTGTGGGTCTTACCCATGACCCAAAGCATATTTGAGTTTCCCCACTTGGAATGTGGTCGCAGATTTAGAACCTTGTAGTACAGTGTTTCTCAACTTCAGCAGCTTTAATATGCATGGACTTCAACTCCCAGAACTCCCCACCAGCACAGGAGAGAAGCAACCTAGAACTAAGGAGAAATTTTCTATCAGTGAGGACAATCAACCAGGGGAATGGCTTGCCTTCAGAAGTTGTGGATGCTCCTTCACTGGAAGATTTCAAGCCAAGTCTGGACAACCATATGTCTGAAATGGTATAGGGTCTCCTGCTTGAGCAGTGGGCTGGACTAGAAGACTTCCAAGATCTTTTCCAACTCTTGTTATTCTATGTTCTATGTTTTTATTTCATCCCCTTTTTCAGATCCCAAGTCTGAAGGGACTTTCAGCACTTTGCTTCGATGTGCTCCTGTCAGCGAATACAGTTGTCTGTCCTTTGTCTTCATTTCCTTTCGCTGCTTCTTCTGGTGGATGGAGCTACCAGAGTCTACTATGTGGGGATCCGCAGTGTGGAGTGGAACTATGCTCCATTGGGAAAGAATGTGATCACTGGACAAAGCATTGCAAATGACTCGTGAGTCCCAGTTTCTCCATCCCCACAACCTGGGCACATCAAATCACTTCCGAATTGTGTACACAAAACTGGAGGGTTTGTGCTAAAATGTGTTTCATGTATCACATCTTGTGAGATGCTGTGGCAGACCTATTAAAAAATGGGAGAATTTCCACGCTACAGTATTTATAATGTACAAAATATTTGTTGATTATTAGAGGGAAATGTTCAAATGTTCTCCTTATAGTCACAGAGTTTCCCTTTCCTGAAAGTAGCTACAGGGTAATCCATTGCCTTTTCAGAGGGTAGATTCCACCATCGCCCAGGGAAATTAATACAATTGAAGCCACTTGAAATTTTGGAGGATTTCTAATTTTCACAATTTTCAACCATTTCACACCCAGGATTTCAGGCAATATTACTAATAATTTTAATTTCATGAGATTTTGGGATATTTTGATGCATGCTTTAAATTAAGGATTTAATTATGGGAATTCTAAATGGTATTTTAGAAGTCTCACAGGCATATCTGACAGCAAGTGGCAAATTTTTTGAGTCTACCACTGAAACATTTTGATTACTTACTTTTACATATATGATTTGCAGCCAAATTTGCTGTGACACCATTGAATTTATGATGAAGATGTTTTGTGCTTAAATTCTTTCTAGGGTGACATTTTCTTGACTGTTGCACTCAGGTCAAAACGGCTAGCTTGTGTGTGTCTGTGCAGGGAGATTTCCTCATTTAGTTCAGTTAACAGCCCAGTAGAAGTTTTAAGGGAACAGCTCCATTTCCTTTCCTTGGTACCATGATTGCAACTTGACCTGAAGCTCCCATCAGCTACTTCTTTTAAAGAATTTGGCTTTCAATTACTTGAAAGCTTTCAATTACTTGAAAATCAGTTATTTCCTGTGAAGTTAGATGGTAATGGGGGCAGAATTGCAAAAGAAATGCTCTTCTGTGCCTTATATGTGAAGGAGGCTGGAGGGACAGTTGGAGAGTCCTCATAAGAAGGCCTATAGAACTTTTTTTATTTATTTTATTTATTTGATTTA
>JANHGC010004756.1:119268-130345 GCA_027560395.1 Boaedon fuliginosus | reverse complement strand
TGTTTTCCGATGGTCTTAGGCGACCCCTGTGAAAGGATCATTCGACCCCCAAAGGGGTCCCGACCCCCAGGTTGAGAACCACTGTACTAGACGGTCAAATAAACATAGTTTAAGGGACCAGAGTTAGTACTTTAGAAGACAGACTAAGACATTGAGGAACATGGTATGAGATAAATGGAGAGTTGTCTATGTATCTATGAGGCGCACAGCTCTCCTTATACTGTATAGGCGTGGCAAGACCTGAATTGGTTCTTTTGGCAGGATGGAATTCTTTCTGGCCAATAGTCTTGCAGTATGCCATTGTTCAGCCCTCCTCTCCTTGAGGCGGGCCTTTGCACTGGGAGAAGATGCTAGCTCCGCCTCTTTGCCTTCTGAGGCCAGCAATAGCTGCCTTCTCCTGGTTGCTAGGCAACACTCCTTTCCCTGCTTGTGACTTTTCCCGCTGAATCCCCTCAGGCTGGTGACTCTCCTGTCACTCCTCTTCATCTTCCAACTCAGAGATGCTCATGACAATTCTATTCTTTTGACAGGAAGACACATTCAAATTTCCTACCATCCATAAACTATCGGACTACTGAACCTATGTCACCTGCCACAAATATCAGGAGGAAAAAAAGCATGATCAACATTAAAAGATGTATAATATTTAATATATACCCCCCAAAAAAAGAAATAACAAACAAGCTAAAAGTAGAAAGCAGAATAGTATATTCTTATATAGTGCATCACAAACACGGTTTATAAAAAAGTTTTATTGTATTTATTTTTCAGATTTCTCTCTGCCTTGGGCTGCCCTTATTCAAAGTCTCAGCAGCTTAACATACATAAACAGTCACATTTTAAAAAACGTTTTTAAAAATTATGGGTCTTTAATTGCATAGCAATAGCACTTAGACTTATATACCGTGTTTCCCCAAAAATAGGACCCTGTCTTATATTTTTTTTGCCACCAAAAAAGGTACCAGGTCTTATTTTGGGGGGATGTTATCCACTGACTAACCTATTAGTTAGGGGCACACGTACATTGGGCACACATGTAAAAATCAAGCTTGGTCTTACTTTCAGGAGAGGTCATATTTTCAGGGAAACAGGGTACAGTGTTGCACAGTATTCTCTGGGTGGTTTATAATCTTAGCATATTGATCACAACAATCTGGGTCCTCATTTAACTGACTCCGAAAGGATGGAAGGCTGAGTCAACCTTAAGCCCCATCAGAATCAAACTCTAGGCAGGGGGCAGAGTTAGCCTGCAATGTTGCATTCTAATCATACTAGTAGTATGTATTATGGTCACCATACTAAAAAAAAATGTTGAGACTTTGGAAAAAGTTCAGAGAAGAGCAATTAAGATGATCAAAGGCCCATAAACTAAACCATATGAAGAACAGCTGCAGGTTTTGGGTCTGGCTAATCTAAAGAAAAGAAGAATTAGGGGTGATGTGCAGTGGATAATTTTCTAACCAGTTCGCATAATTGCTGGGGTTTGCTGAACCAGAAATAGCTGGCCCCGCCCACCTGCCCCTTCCCAGAAGCGCTGGCTGAGCAAGGTATGCTCTGAGGCGGCGCGTGGCCTCCGCGGTCTCACAGCCAGTTAAAACACGCCACCTGCAAGGCAATGGGGGGGTTTCGGCGGTGCGTGGCCTGGCGCTTCTGGGAAGGGGCAGGGGTCAACCAGGGATACTATTTCTGGTTCAGCAAACCCCAGCAATTATGCGAACCGGTTAGAATATCACCACTGGTGATGTGATAGCAGTATTTCAGTATTTGAGAGGCTGCCACAAAGAAGAGGGGGTCAAATTATTCTTCAAAGCACCAGAGGGCAGGACAAGGAATAATGGTTGGAAACTAATCAAGGAGAGAAGCAACCTGGAATTAAGGTGAAACTTCCTAACACTGAGGACAATTAACCAGTGGAACAGCTTGCCTTCAGAAATCGTGGACACTCCATCACTGGAGGTTTATAAGAAGAGGCCAGGCAGTCACTTGTCTGAGATTGTACAGGTTCTCCTGGTTAAGCAGGGGGCTGAAATAGAAGACCTCCAAGGTCCCTTCCAGAACTATTCTGTTCTGTTCTGTTCTATTCACCACTGCATCACCGGGGTTCCTAATCACATAGCTGTAGCCACGATCTTGAACTTTTTTTACCAGCTCCCTGAAGATATCCCTAACTTTAGACAATATTTTAATGTGCTATAAAGCCTCATTTTGGCAAAACTGAGATTTATTTTAAACTAAACATTAATCTGAGGTATAGTCTATATTTAATCTATAGAATTTACTGAGCAATATAGTCCTGTCATGGTTAGATGGATTAAAATTTAAGGGAGAGCCTGTTGCAAACTACATAGTTAATTTGAATACCAAAGAACTTTCCAATTTTCAAGTGGGGGGATCACATCTGCTATTAGGGTTTAGGTTATGGGTATCAATTGCATGTTTTCCTCAGGGCACCAACTGCTAACAGCTAGTTTAGATATAAATCTCAATGACACTGGGGACATTTCTGCAGCTTTCGAAGCAGGATTGCAGGCCAAGTCATTACAAAACAATGCAGAAATGAAAATACTCTAGTTTCTTTATCATTGTAGCAAGTCAGTGTAGTAAGTGTTTAGAAGTTTGGACTAGGAACAAAGAGGCCTACATTTCAAATTGTTCTTCAAAGAAGACATCAAGATGACCTTGAGCTAAATCACTGTCTCACCCTTCTCTACTACACAGGAATATTGTAAGGAGTTGTGACTATTCCCATACGGTCTTCAGGCGAGAAGAGATAGAGGAATTCAACAAAAGAAAATTCACCCATGATAAAATAATGAAAACAGCTTTGAAATGAAATGAAAACACTTTCTGTGTAGGCAGACTTTCTGTAGCAGCTTCAGCATAATGAGTAATTTTGTTCCAATCTCTCATTATAATGTTTTGCCAATACAGGGGCTGCCATAAAGTATTTTTGGCCTTGACTTTTGTCTTTTCTGAGTCACTACCTTTCAAGCTGTCCTGTAGCTCATTTTATTTGATTGATTTCTAATGTCAAAAGGGGAACTTTGGAATAACTTTGTTATTATTAACTGAGTTAATAATAACAAAGCAAAACCCTACTGCTAAGTTTGAAAACTACCATCTAATTAAATCCCTCATTACAGTAAATAATGAATCACAGCACAAAGCCATTATTTCACTAATATTCTATTTGTTATAACCAGTTGTTTTGTAAGAATGGAACATAGACACTTCAGTAGGTAATTATTCTTTTGAAATAGCTTGATGCAAATTAATTTGCAAACCTTAGCAAAATGTAAAAACAAACAGTAACGTAGTGTAAGGTGTATTTGGCCAAATGGACCATTAAAGTCACAAATGGAAAAGAAAATAATATGCAAATATGCAAAATTATTTTGCTGCTCAGAAAGTAATGCTACCTTTTTTAAAAGCCTGGCAATAAATAATTCTATTTGTCACATACAGAATATAAGAACATTGTTTGCCCCATGGCATAGTTAGTTTGAAATGAAGTTGTTGTAGTATAGGGCAACTAAAGAACAAGTCGGTGTTGGGCAGATGGCCAACTAATAACAACCATCTTGTTTGTTTTTGAAAGTAGACTGTTTGGCTTGACTGTACAGGTAGTCCTTGGCTTACAGGTTACAACGGGTCGTTTAGTCACCGTTCAAAGTTTCATCAGTACTGAAAAATGTGACTTATGACCATTTTTCACAGTTGCGACCTTTGCAGCATCTCCATGACCATGTGATCAAAATTCAGATGCTTGGCAACTGGTTCATATTTATAACCATTGCTGTGTCCCAAGGTCATGTGATCAACCTTTGTGACCTTCTGATAAGCAAAATCAATGGGGAAGCCAGATTCACTTAACAACCAAGTTACTAATTTATCAGCTGCAGTGACTCACTTAACAACTGTGGCAAGGAAGGTCATAAAATGGGGCAAATCTCACTTAACAAATGTCTCACCTAACAACAGAAAACTTGGGCACAATTGTGATCGTAAGTTGAGGACTACCTGTATTGCACCATTGACAGGAAAACAGCACCAACATTGATCAATTTGTGGGCTTGTCTACTGGTTGAAAACATTTCTGGATTGCATTTTACTTTAAACATTTCCAAAGAGGTCTGCAATTAAAACAGGACAAATATAAAAATAGAAGTAGAACAAAAATAGGCTGTTAGAAACACCCATGCAAAAATGGAGGTAAACATAAAGACACCTGAAGCTTCTCAATGTTGGATTCTAGACATTACAGAAGGAATATTATTTCACTAGGCCAGGTGTTCTTGAAGAATTCTTTATTGGCACTCTGCAAATGTATGTAGGCAGCCTGGGTAAGGCAATTCTTATTCTATTGGATACTGAGAGGCTATAGGTTTTTTGTAGCAGATAAGAATGGAGAATCAGCTTTTTAAGTTATGTAGAGGTCAGAAGGTTTAGATAATCAAAAGAGTTAATATTACATGGTATGTGACATAAGTGAGATGGGTAGTTCTTCTACATTTTCTTCCCCAACCGTGGCTACTGCTGATGAATCAACATAGAAATAAGGCTCAAAGCAAGCAAAAATATAGAATCAGACCATCAGTCTCCATGGCGATCTCACAACAAAGCAGGAATTTTACATGGCAAAAAACTGGCTTTTTCTAGGAATTCACAGTTCATTAGATAGATTGGCTATAGACAAAAAATTAACAATATCAATTCTGGAAATGTGCTCTGCATCTCTATTTGGGTAAATATTGTTTGCTGCAGCAAAAACAGTGGGTTGAATTTTATTTTCCATGACTGCTTTCACTCAAGAAGTCTCCTTCCCTTCCTGCTGCATTTAAAATATGCAATACAGAATAGCAGAGTTGGAAGGGACCTTGGAGGTCTTCTAGTCCAACCCCCTGCTGGAGAAGGAAACCCTATACCACTCTAGACAAATGGTCCAAACGCTTCTTAAAATCTTCAGGTGACAGAAGCACCTGCTTCTAGAGGCAGGCCATTCCACTGGTTAATTGTTCTTATAGTGTCAGGAAATTCCTCCTTAACTCTGGGTTGGATTTGTCTTTGATGAACTTCCATCTGTTACTTCTTGTCCTGCCCTCAGGTGCTCTGGAGAATAGGTGGACCTCTTCTCTGTGACAGCCTCTCAAGTACTGGAAGACTGCTATCATATCCCCTTCTCGTTGTTCCTGCAGTCGTTCATTGTATGTTTTGGTCTCCCTTCTCCTAATCATCTTTGTTGCTATTCTCTGCACCTTTTCTAGAGTCTCAACATCTCTTTTGTATCGTGGTGACCAAAACTATTCACAATATTCCAAGTGTGGTCTTACAGGTGCTATATAAAGAGGTACTAACACTTTACGCAATCTTGATATTATCCCTCTGTTGAGGACTGTGTTTTTGGGCAGCTTTTTTGGCAGCTGCAGCACTCTGCTAGCTTATGCGTAAGTGGTTGTCCACTAGGACTCCTCAAACTCTCTCACAGTTATGGCTGTGGAACAAAATACCATTCTATTCTATACCCATGCATTTAGTTGCCTAAGTATAAAACTTCACTTTTCTCACAACTGAATTGCACTTTGTTGGATAGGGCCCAATATTCAAGTCTGTCAGGATCCTATCTTTTAAAATCTTGGTGATTCCTCCCCCTTGATGTTATCTGTAAATTTGATGAGTTTCCCCTCTGTACTCTCGTTTGTGTACACATTCACCCCCAAATCCATTGTTTAAGTTTGGAATATGCTCTGGGAATTTATAGGATAAGACACAAGTATTGTAATGAGAAAAGGAAAGAGGCAAGCATACTTTGTACCATGGCATCTTTGGATGCACCCAAGAGAGAACAATTTTCTCTTGTATTCCCTCATAAGCCATCTCCAGCCTATTTCAAGCCTCATTTAGAATAAGGCTTGGGTTACACCACATCACTTCTTAAACCTTTACTGAATTTTTAGAGCAACTAAACAATGTCCTTCTCCATTATTCCTTCCCATTGCATAGTCTTTGTGCCTGTATGGTGGTATTCTTAGTACAGTATTTGAATTATCTTGCACAGAACAAGGACCACTCAGTCTGAAGTTTAATGTGCCTTCTAAAATTAAGCCTATAGCAAAGCTCTATGTGTGATATAGACTTATAAATCTCAGAATCTTATTAATGACTGGTTTGAAAATAAACATTAAAAAGTGGGACATTTTTAAACACACATATCCCAATTTTCGAATCTTACTTAGCATTGCTTACAAATATGAAGCTAATTTCTTCTATTACTTGTGTCCAATTTATTGTCAAGGTCATTATTTTAACATAATAAACATTCATAGAAATGTTTTATTAGGCATCTAGTGTTACATTTCATGATTAAGAAACAACTACAATTGGCAATTCTTAAAATGCCTCATAATAATTTGAACTGATTTTACTCTTTTCCATGGGAATTACATCTGCCCTGAAAAAAAAAATCACAAAACAAAGCTACTCTATTTGGTGTCCTCCAGAATATTGAGATGCCACCCAGAATTTCAAGTTGCATGGATTATGCTTGCTAGAAACTGTGGGAGGTGTAACCCCAATACATCTAGAGACTCCCAAGATGGGAAAAGCTTAGTAGATCACTTCATGTGTCTGATATATACATTATACTACAGAGAAATAAATCTATATAAATTTATTTATTTATTTATTTATTATTTGTTGAACCTATATACCGCTCATCTTAACGGAATGATTCTTGGCAGTTTATAAATAAATGTATAATTGTGCCTTGATATGGCCACGGATTGCAACATTTTTTTACAAGGTTTTCTCAAGACTGTGACCAGGACCTTATGTAACACCTTCCAAAAGCATAACATGTATAGTTATGTGCCAATAACAGAGAATATTTGTAGCTCAGGGTTGAAATGAGGGGTCTTTGGTGCTCTCAGAGGTTGCTTGTTTTCTTGCAGATGTTTCATTACCAGTGATGATATTCTAACCGGTTCGCATAATTGCAGGGTTGCGCTCAACCAGAAAGAATAGCATCGCTGGCTCCGTTCACCTGCCCCGTTCCAGCAGCAAGGAACACTCTGAGGTGGCGCATGCACTCCACGATCTCGCAGCCAGTTAAAACTGGCCATCAGGCCACTTGCTGCCAAATCCACACACTCCCATTGCCTCGCAGGTGGCATGTTGTAATTGGCTGCGAGATCGCAGAGTACACACACCGCCTCAGAGGGTTCCTTGCTGCTGGAACGGGGCAGGTGAAGGGAGGCAGCGATGATATTCTTTCCGGTTGAGAGCAACCCTGCAATTATGTGAACCGGTTAGAATATCATCACTGTTCATTACCCTAACTAGGTAACATCATCAGTGATAGTAGGGAGTGCTGTTTGCTGTCTTTGGCAGTTTCTTGACATTGGTTAACTTCAGAATCAAGTAAGCAATACCCAAAATCAAGTAAGCAATACCTAATCAAGAAACTTCTAAAGAGCCATCAAGAAACAGCCCAACCAAAGAATTTCTAAGACATCCACACAGACAGGCAAGACACCAGAATATAAACTGACAGCAAACATCACTCCTTACTTGCACTGATGATGTTACCTAGTTAGGGTTGTCGAGGCTGTAGATAGATTGGATCGCTGGACAAACTGCAAGCCAAGAGTTCTTAATAATAAAGGTATTTGTTCTTTGTTGCAGGATACAGGCAAAGGGAATGGGAAGTAAGGAGTTCGCCTCCAAGGAGACTACACCCTCCAAAGGTAAGTTCCAAAGCACAAGGTAGGCACAAAGAAGTGAGCACATGGGGCTCGGGTTCAGATATATATAGGGATGGCATCACACTGCCATTTACAGACATTACATATATACTACAATACACAATATACACTGCCACCTAGTGGCTATGGCAGGGGTAGAGCCTAATGGCATGGATTTATCCGTGACAAGGGTAATGGATTGTCTGCAAGAAAACAAGCAGGCACAGGGAGAACCAAGGATTCTCCATTTTGGATGATTTCCAGAATAGTCATCTCATACCTCTGTCAGATAGTCCAATGGTCTAGTCCAGCAGATTTCTATAGTTCTTACAAAGATAAATTTTCCAACAGAGTCTTGTTAAGCAAGTCATACAGTAATTATTTGCAATATTCCCACCACCAGCCTGTCATAGCTATCTCTTAATCTATGTTGTCCTACAGTTACCAAGCAGGATAGATCCTTCAGCACCTAATCTAATATTTTGCAGTTCCAGCCAAGAGACTGTACCTCTAACCCCAGCCATCACTAACAGCATAAACCAGAAGGTGACGTTCTTCTGCCGTTTTTTCAAAATATAGTTCCTCATTAGTTAGAGAAGACATTGGTAAACAGGCATTGCATGTACAGTAAGAGTAACAGCAACAGCCACAAAACTCTAAAAATATATAAATACTGGGTGGTTGGGCCATTGCCTATCCTAGACCCTCCATCAGTTAAAAAAGGGAATTACAGAGGAAAGAATTTTCTATAACATAATGTGTGTAGGTAAAATGAATGTATCTGCATTTATCTTTTAGAAGCATCTGTGAAGAAAAATATAACTGTATTAGATTTGAGCAGATCTGAAATGTAATCTCAGATAAGGATACTGTAGTTGCAGTCAGGGCCATAGTTTACTGCAATACAGTTTATCCTTAAAATAAAACATTGTTTATTTCATGACCCCCTGGACTTGCTTGGAAATATGTCAATTTGAAAAGGTCTTAGAGCTGAATACCTCCTCTCTTGCCCCCACCCGCCGCCGCCGCCGCCAGCGCTTTCACCTCCTCGAAGCTGTGCAAAGGCGTAACAGCAAAGCCTGCTGCTGCAACCTTACGAAAAATAACCTTATACTTAACAAAATCTTTTGGCGCCATATTAATGACGTACTTCAAATTTGCCATTTCTTCCTGCGTCAAATAGACGTTTCTTACAAATAACAGATGAGGTGCAGAGCGGAGAGGGCGAGCGCAGGAGGGGAAAAAAAGAGGGAGAAAGACCCTCGGACCGAATTTCTTTTTTTAAACCAAACCTCGCGTGTGGGATGGGGGGGAGGAGCGGGGCGGGCGATCGCCTCCGAGTGCCCGAGAAGCGGGCTGGGGGCAAAGTAACCGGGGCAAATGCAGATGGGGACGAGGTTGCTCTCCCGCAGATCCCAAAGTTATTCGGCGGCGAGGCGAACGGCGGTTTGCTGAGGGAAATGGCTCTCCGGGAATCACCTTGGGCCGAGATTAAAGCACTTGCTCCTTTTTATTATTATTTTTAGGAGAGGTGCCCAGCGGGCGGAAAGGACGGAGCCATGTCGCTCTCTCTCCCCCACACGCCCCACTTCGTCCCATGAAGCCGGGTTGCTTCGTTCCCGGCAGTCTTTCTCTTCTTCCCTGGGCTCTCTCGCTCTCTTCAAGGCTTCTGGAAAGCGGCGAGGGAAACGAACTTTGCGCCGTTTTACACAGGAAGAAAAAGCCCCAGGGCCGCCCTCCTCCAGCTCTCGACTTGACCTTGTCATGCACAAACAATGCACTTCAAGCCGTGTGGCTGGGAGGATGTTTGTCTGTTTCCCTGTAGCGGCAGCGGCAACCGAGAACTGCTCCGACATCCAGCTGGCCACACCCACAGCTGCTGCTTTCGGCAGGCACCGACTTCCAGAAGAAGGGCGATTATTTCACTCTAGAGGAAAAGAGCGGGACAGGCCGCCTACCTTCAAATTCCCGCCAGCTCCAGACACCAGGTCTCTTGCCCTGGATAGCATCCTTGCAAAAAAAACACCCCACACTCCGGGAACTTTGATAGCCTTTTCTCAGTGGCCCCATTCCTTCAGTCCCAGGGAGAACTTCCCCCCCCCCCCGCCCCAGAGCTACTATTGCTCGCTCGGGTTTTGGATTCAAGTGTTATCATTGCTATCAATCGTCACTCGACCGATTGGCAGGCTTTCAAGCTAAAGGGCGATCGCACTACATACAGCATACGAGCACGCCGCAGCTCTTGCAGTTTTGACTTTAGCATTGCTGTTTGCAGTTGGAGTCCATTCTGTTAAAAACTTCCCTGTTAGTCCTCCGGTGGCTTGGCCTTTGCTCTTTTCTCGACAGTAAAATGAGAGGCATATTATGAAAACAAAGCAGATAAAGATCCTTACCTTATTACTATCGGAAATTATATTAGTCACTAACCTAGGATTTTTGTTTCAATTGAGGCAAGCTTCCTCTCAAACAACTGGTGTGGGGTCACTGGATAATGCTTCTCACACTAATAATAGCCATCAACAGGAGTATCTGCAGGAAGAGGATTAAAAAAAAGCATGGCATCCCTTACCTTGTGATCAAAGCCCCACCTTTTTTATGTGCATCATGACATGTAAAAATAGGTAAGGGCTTTGATTACATGATTATGGCCATTATCCTGGCTTTTGGCAGGGGTTTTTAACCTCCTTCCCGTGGACATCTTTTATCGCTGATATTGAATCAAATTTAAACTTCAGTATATAATGATGCCTCAAAATGTCTAAAGGAAATTCAACGTTGTTGAATTCAATGTTTTCTTCTCTTTTGTCATTGTAAGCTAAATAAATAAGAAGTGATCTGCCACTCCCATCATTCAACCAGTTATCCTGAGTGAGGACAATGGAAGTTACATCATTGTAACTTGCATTGTTACATCAAGTTACAGGAACATCTTGTGGACAATTGCTAAAGGAAGACTATTTTGGTTGCTGAATATATATTTTGCATACCCCAGGATGTTATCCAGGGAATAAATAGTCAATATTTTGCTTTGACTCCTTACTTTCTTTGAATTAGCAGGCCCTATTTTTATTTATTTATTTTATTTTATTTATTACATTTTTATGCCGCCCAATTCCCAAAGGACTCTGGATGGCTTACAAAATGGATAGTAATAGCACTCGGATTTTATATACTGCTCATCAGAGCTTTAACAACACTCCCCAAGCAGTTAAAGAATCAGCTTATTGCCCCCAACAATCTGGGTCCTCATTTCACCAACCTTTTAGAAGGATGGAAGGCTGAGTCAACCTTGAGCCTAGGGATTCGATCTGACAACCTGCTGAACAAGTCAGCAGAGA
>JANHGC010004756.1:69950-94297 GCA_027560395.1 Boaedon fuliginosus | reverse complement strand
GTTGCTGGCTGGGGACTTCTGGGAGTTGAAGTCCACCCATCTTAAAATGGCTGACGTTGGGAAACACTGCTCTACAGACTCTCAATAAACCCAGTTGAACAGGGGAGGCTCTCAGGTGAAAACGTATTGACTGATCTTGAAAAAGCTAAGCAGAGTTGGATCCGGTTAGTAGTTGGCTGGGAGATCACAAGGACATCCACGGACTGTGTTAAAAACTGGGAAATTGAAGGAGGCAAAGGAAAATTGGATCTGCACACACGATTGCGTGAAGTCCACCTTTTGAGTCAGTGTTGACTCTTGACATCTACCTGGACTAGTCCCTTGCAGTTTACTCTGCAAGGTTTTGGAAATGGTAACGCCTCCTTCCTAGGCCTGAGAAAGAGTGTCTGACCCAAAGTCACCCACCTGGACTAGTTTCTAGCCTGATGCCTTAACCATTATACCAAACTGACTCCATCTGCATTATTACCAAGAATGTAGTCCATGTAATCTCCAGCAGCCAGGCTTGACTTGAGGGGGGACTTTATAGTCACTTCAACTTCAGTTGGCAGTGATGCATGGAATAAGGCTTGAGAGGAAACTATTGGAAGTTATAACCAGGGGAAATTATTCTTCAGCTAATTTGGTGCTTCCCAACCTCAGCAACTTTTAACACGTGAAGTTGCAGAGGTTGGGGAACACAGAGCCAGTCGGTTCTTGTATGTCAACACAGGAGGGACTCAGGAACAAATATTGAAAAAGGTAACTCTTTTCCTAGCTTAAAAGAGGCTTGTATGGCTGTTTCCTTTGAGGATATAATTAACTAGATTCCAAAACTGCAAACAGACTTGATATCAAAAAGGGCCTTTGTCAAACAGAAAGAGGTTTGAAAGTACAGGTTATCCCATTCTCGCGATCCTTAGGAGTTGTTTCCCTTAAGAGTTTCAAGCTGGAAATAGATTACAAGAAACAAAATCCTGGATAAAATGGCCCTTATTTAGTTACTGGTGTGAATCAAGTTGGCCCCTATCAATTCAGTTTAATGACCATTAGATCTCCTCATGATCCTTCGGATCTGGAAGATCTGGTCGTAAATATTCCCCTTGGGTCATTTCCCCTTCATTTCAGTCCTTCTATAAAAATGTATCCAGCAAAGGTTCAACAGGTAAATCTTCCCTGGAACTATATTTTTGTGTCAAGAAAAGTTTCGGGGGGTGGGGGGGGTTGCCCTCTTCCCCCATAACCGCTTCCTGCAAGGCCATAAGGCACATGGAGAGAAGCTATTGTTCCTTTTTAGAGAGTAACCTTCCAATCGATTGCCTGCAGAGGTTGTAAAAGAAAAAAAAGAAAAAAGGAGGACCCGGGACCAGGCGCCAGCTGTCTGCTGGGATTCTCAGCTACTTCATGGCTGAGCTTTGCTGATCAAAGGAATCAGGAGCAAGGCAGCTCCCACCTCATTCCCTCCAGACTTCTCATTGTCCTCAGACTTTGCATGCAGATAATAAAGTTTCCCTCTCCCTCCAAAGCCTCATTTAAGATCACACATCATTATCTGCTCAGAGGGGCAGTTTCCCTTTTAAGTATCAACCCTGGGTAAATTGATGGCTGTTTGTAACACTCACTGCCTCTTTGGAAATGCTAACAAGTTTATTTAGCTGGCCCTTTGATGTCATGATCCCTGCTATTAAGTGGTCAATTAGGCATCAACCAGATTAACCCGGTTAAAAAAAAAACTTTTGTTTTGAAGAAGCCATGAGCACTAACCTGTCCCCTGACTTGCCTTTTCTCTGTCAAGAAAGTAGAAGATGATAGGGGCACTTTGTCCCACTAAAGGACTGGACAATACAGAGGCCTATGCTGTCCAGCATAACTTGACACCCTGTCCCTCCCCATCGCCTTTACAATACACTTATCCCCATTTCTTTGCCAATTAGGATTCCTGGCCCACCCATTTCCCTCCTGGTTTGGAAAATTAAAGCACAGTGAGGGGGCTTTGCTTTGAAGGGGTAATAAGATTGGGGAGGAGGCTAAAATACAGTTGATGAGAGTAAATCTAAATCTCATTAGCTTCTGGCCTGAGATATGAGTGTCAAAAAGCCAGCGTGATAAAATACCCAGGGAAGAGAGTTGTAAACACATTTTTCCGTATTTCACTCAAGGGGTTAAGGACTGCTTTTCTGATTTCTCTCGCACCAGAACCAAAGGAGAATTCTGCTTAGAAGTATTCTAGTATTGGAGAGGCTGCCACAAAGAGCAGGGGGGTCAATTTATTTTCCAAAGCAGAAGGCAGGACAAGAAACCATGGATGGAAACTAATCAAGGAGAGAAGCAACCTGGAATTGAGAAGAAACTTCCTAACAGTGAGGACAATGAACCAGTGGAACAGCTTGCCTCCAGAAGTTGTGGGTGCTTCATCACTGGAGATTTTTACGAAGAGACTACCTTATGCTTTCCAGCGCCCAGTTAGATCCCACAGAGCTGGCCTGTTACGGGTCCTGTCAGCTAAACAATGTCGGCTGGCTGTTCCCCGAGCTAAGGCCTTCTCTGTGGCAGCACCGGCCCTCTGGAACCAATTCCCCACGGAGATCAGAACCATCCCCAATTTACCCGCCTTCCGCAGGGCCGTTAAGAGCTGGTTCTATCGGCAGGCTTAGAATTAACATCTCCCCCCACACACACTTAGTGTAAGTGAGAGTAGTATGAATGTGTTTTGATTATTTTTATATTACTCTACCATTGTACTTTTTAATGTCGTAAGCCGCCTCGAGTTCCCCTTGACAGGGGAAGAGAGGTGGGGTATAAATCTAATAAATAAATAAATAAATAAATAAATAAATAAATAAATAAATAAATAAATAAATAAATAGCGGTATTCTATATCTTAAATGTCCCAAAGTAAAACATTGTCTAGTTTTCTATTGATCTGTCTCTTCTCAATTTTCTATATGAAAATACCACAGAGAAGCTATAATACCTTGGTCATATCTGGGGAGTGAAAACGGCTCTTACAACTTTTTAGGTGCCCTGCATAATAGTTTTGAAGGTCCACCTGTTTTTATCCACACGCCTAAATATCTATCACGTGCCATCCATATACAGGATGACTGAAACAACTGTTTTGGCCATTATGAATGCGATGGATGTGAAGGTGTCCCACTGTTTGGCCGTTGTGGTTCCCTCGATGCTTCTTCGGTTTTTCCATATTTTACCATTTGACAAGGTCTCTCCACTGTAGCACAATCCTGGGACTGTCCTTTTTTCTGTTGGCTCCTTTCACCCTCCTTTTGCCACCCATTTTCACAACTGGCTGTCCCTTGACAGCTTCCCTTCCTTTTCAACATGTTGTTGCCTCCATGCTGAAGCCAACTGGATGAGATCCAGATCCTTTTTCTTTTTTCACTTTTCCACAGTTCCCAATTATGCAATGGCTGCTTATCAATACTTAAAAGTCTCCCCAGCTCCTTGGAGAAGGGGAAGGGGTTTTCTTGGTTAATAGACAGTTAATTGCACATCAAAGGAAGCGATAATATATGTCAATTAGGCCTAATGGCTTGTAGGGTGAGAACTCCCCAGTTACCACTGGATCTAAAATGGTTTCACAAGACTGTGGCAGAGCTCGAAAGTTGGCTCCAGTGTGTCTGAGGACATCAGGGTTTGGCTTAAAACAGCTCAACTCCCTGCTGGCCTGTCTGGCCAAATGGTAGAGAAAAGGCTACTGATTCATAGAAGACCCAAGTCAAGGATCGCACTCTTCTATTCCACTCACCGGCATCTTCTTTTCTTGGTTCTCGATTTTTTTCTTGCATTTGATCTTTTCTGTTCTGAAGTCATATTAATCACTGGTCAATGACAGTGGTGGATTGATTTGCTTGATTGACTGAAAACCCAAGTGGCCTGGCTGATTTCACTGTATTTCCAAGAGGTTACTTTGGTCAAGCAGCAATCATGGATGGAGAGAAGGGGCAACTGCCCAAGGAGCACATCTAAATGTAAATGACACGTCCTGCTTTCATTTGGAGTGTTAGGTGCCATTTCACTTGGCAAACTTTTATCTCATTCTCCCAAATCAAATCAATCTTTATGGCTGCCATTAACCAGCACAAAGCATCTACAACAATAGGTCTTAAGTGAAACTAAAAGGATGAAAAGAAATGATAGAGAGTGGAGGTATAAAACAGTCACTTTAACTCTAAAAACAATAAAGAGCTTACAATGCAAGAGGGCTGCATTAAGAAGCAAGCCAATTCTAAATTTAAGGCTAAGAGCAAGCCATATCCCGCAGGCTGCAATCAAGCCATGTTTGGCTATTTTTACTCAATGCGTGCCTTATTTCAATGCAGCCTGAACATGACACACATTGTGTCAGGGATGATGTGAGATATCCAAAACTGTAATTATTGTTGGGTGGTAAACACTTGCAACATTACTGAGAAGTGAAGTTACTGCACAAGGTTGCTAAAAAATAACAATACAGTTGGATGTGCCCCACAGACTCTTATCTGCTGTCTCTCATAGAGACTTACCATATTCATAGATGTTCATTACTTAATGTCAGCCAGGAATAAAAGTATGAGGTTTATACTGTACTCCCATAGAGGTGTTGTTCTAGTAAGAACTTCAGTAAGGTAAGATCCTCATGTGGCTAACAGATAAAATGGATGCATGATTTAAGTCTGACACCTTGTGACGTGAGTTTTGTGCTACTTACCAACAGTTAAGAGTTGTGCCATTGTGTCACTCCCACTTTCAAAGAGACTCTTGGCTTGCTCTTTTGATCCTCATATCATTAGTATTGATTTTATATACCTACATGCAGAGTTTTATAGGCCTACATACTATAGTAATGCTATTGTTGTTGACATCAGCTGAAATATTCCCAAGACAGCCTTTCTTTACCCATCACCCTCCAGAGGGGTTGTTTTTCAACTCCTGGGAAGGAGCTAAAGTCTCATGCAGCCAGAGGCTACCAGGCTGCAAAAATCTTCAGTGAATTAAATATCCCCTTTGGGCTCTTTCAAGTTTGAAAGCATCTGAGGAATTGGCTTTGGGGAAATGCATCTATTAATCTGGTTAGGCAGAACTCTTGGTACTGGGATATAGTTCCACATTGTTGCCCTAGTGGGGAACTTTAACATAAAGCCAGAGGCTGTAATTTCTCCATCTTAATCGTCAACTCCAAGATTTTCTCTTTTTCTCATGATCAAAGATTTAAAGATTACAGTGATCGGTGACAAAGCTAAGGCATTTAGTCTCTGCTTGACAAGGAATCGGAGGAGAGGACTGTCTGTGAAAGTTATTGAAGTTTCCTAGTAAATACAATAGGAATTAATAGGGGCAATAGTTCCCTTTACTTTAACACTTTCCATCTCCATTCTAAAAGAGGGGGACACCAATAAAGATGGATGGATGGATGGATGGATGGATGGATGGATGGATGGATGGATGGATACAGTTAGGTTGTATAGCTAAATTGGCATTATTGCCAGTTCTCATAGCATTTGCTTGAAAATGGGAGACTGAAAATATGAGTAATCCAGCTCAGAGGAAGTCCATCCATAGGAAAGTTTGTAGGGCCTTTTAAAAAGACATTCAAGCCTCTAGGGATATCACTTAATTCATAATTGTCAAGTTATGCATTTCAAATATCATTGAGCAACATGTGAAGCTTCTAGAAAGGAATCTAGACTTTTTGTAAAAGGAAAATTAGCTTAATAATCTGAATATGCATTGGCTTAACTGATTCTCCTCCATCCGGTACTTATACGGTAAGTAGTTGTTGTATTTTGCCCTTTTAGACAGAAAAAAAATTCAGCGTGGGAGCTTATTCATACAGAGAAGAAAGCTGGCCTAATTTCTTAGTTAATATGAACATCAAGAATTATAAAGCAACACAGGCTGAGATGGCATAATAACCTGAGCTAAAATACAGTTCACCTGTTTGTGCTTCTGTGTATTTTATTTCACACACTTGAGTTGGCAGATCTCAATTGTGGATTATTTTTGGCCTCCAGAGCCATATCTTTAGATTGCAAATTATACATGTACAGGCTTGCCCACCCGTTTATATCTACAGGTAGCCCTTGACTTACAAAAGTTCACTTAGTGATCATTTGAAGTGACATTGGCACTGAAAAACGTGACTTACAACAGTTTTTCACGGTTATGCACGTTTCAGCATCCCCATGGTCATGGGATTTATATTCGGATGCTTGATAACTGACTCACCTTAATGACTGTTGCAGCACCCCGCGGTCACGTGATCAGCCTCTGCAACCTTCTGACAAGCCAAGTCAATAGGGAAGCCAGATTCACTTAACAACCGGGTTACTAACTTAACAACTGCCACGATTCACTTAACAATGGTGGCAGGAAAGGTCGTAAAGTGGGCCAAAACTCACTTAACGCAGTCTCACTTAGCAACATAAATGTTGGGCTCAGTTGTGTTCGTAGGTTGAGGACGACCTGCATTTATGCACATATCATGCATACATTCAGCCGCGCATCTCAATGAACCTCTCGCCTGAGGCTGATTTCTTCAGCAGGATTGTCAATTTTCTTATGCCATTAGCAGCACAAAAACAGCCCTCTGTTCTACACTGAAATTGGATGGTTGGAAAAAGTAGATGAGATGCTGCTAAATCCATGGGTTGTAAAAAAAAATAGGTCAAAGGTTGCAGCAGCTCAAGAGTTATCTCTATTTGGCCTTGGGCCACATACTTTATTAATGTAGAAATAAATTAAACTTGTGATTTCATTCTTCCTGATGAAGGGCACTGTAGGATTGTAAATCCTGTGTACAGGTAGCCCTCGACTTACGACCACAATTGAGCCCAAAACTTCTTTTGCTAAGTGAGACAGTTGTTAAGTGAGTTTTTCCCCATTTTACAAACTTACTCGCCACCACTGTTAAGTGAATCACCACAGTTGTTTAGCTAGTAACACGGTTGTTAAGAGAATCTGGCTTTCCCATTGACTTTACTTGTCAGAAAGTCACAAAAGGTGATCAGTTGATCCCGGGACACTGCAACCATCATAAATATGAATCAGTTGTCAAGCATCCAAATTTTGATCATGTAACCATGGGGATGCTACAATGGTCACATGAAGAACAGTCATAAGTCACTTTTTTCCATAATGTTGTATCTTCAAACGGTCACTAAATGAACTGTTGTCAGTTGAGGATGACCTGTCTTTAAATTACAATAGCAAAATGTTCCCTATAATATTGGCTCTGCCAACTTGTTTGGTGGTTCATTTTGCAAACGACTAGTTGTTTTGGTAGAGATATCAATTCAAGTAGCCATCCAAAAAATTGGAGTCCAGGTAAACATTGCAATATGCATATATTTCTATAACAGGTCTGAACCTGTATCAGTCTTTTTGGATCAGAATAAGCATATGTCATGCATGCTCCTATAATGGATGGCTTCCAAATATTGGCATCTATAGTAAGTACCTCTTATTGGCAAAGGCAGGAGTGAATTCAATTTATGATATTCTGCATGTTTTTTCTCTCTCTACTTTTCTTTCATCTTCCCTGACCTTTCTCACCTCTTCCTTTCCTGTTTTCAATCCAAGCCTTGGCATCTTAGTTTGTTTAAGGCCATTTGTCATCTGCCCCAAAGGTAAAACAATTGAGTGAAGCATCCTTGGGCAGTTTGGAGGTGTCACATTTGAATGAAGTTATCTGGTGAAGGGAAAGGGTTTAGAAAAGCAAGGAGTGTGTGATTATTAATGCCATTTACAAACGTCATTGGTATTTGATTTATTTCTTCTGATGGCAGATATGTAAATTCCCTCATCCTTCTGCCATTTGTTTAAATTGGTTTGGAAGTTCCTTTGTGCTTTGCTTGGATTACAATAGAGAAGAAAGCATTCTGAAAAGCTTTTTCCCTTGCTTAAATTGCCTTCACTAAAGGAAAAAGATACCCCCACCCTGAAAGTTTTCTATGGTCGTTCCTAAATCCACTTCTGAACATTTTTTCAATACTTCAGTAATTACTGAATACTTCAATACTTCAATAATTCAATCAACCATTTGTCTAACCTGGATACATTGCCTGTAGGAACTTAGAAGTATCTATTATCTTCAGCCTGCATGTAGATATGATGTGAGATAACCTGTTAGTATTTACTTTACAATCAACCAAGATGCCTATCTTACAATTTCTCCTTTATGTCATCATAGATAAAAGAAGATAGCTTGAGCTCAGCCTGAAAAAAATAATCCTAATCTGACTGATAAGGCTGACTTCTATTGCTAGGTGTTATTTTCTTTTTGCATTTGTCTGCTCCTAGGGTCCAAATTTCAACTTCTTCATTCTTTGGATCAAAAGATTGGCCATTGGTCTCATCTGGTAATTCTTTCATATCAAGAGTGGAGTCTTCATTCTTTCAGGAGCTGAAAGCTTTCTTTCATTGCTTCTTGTCTACAACATGTCAAGGGGTCATTCTTGTGTTTCAAGGATAGACAATATAGTGCTTTCTAGTTTTTCACCTCAGCTCCCATCAGCCTCAACAGGCAGAGCTAATGGCAGTAGTTTGTTAAGGTGGTTGTCCAACATGCTGGAAGACAACAGTTATTCAAGTGTGCTATTAGTATGTGGAAAGTAAACTTCAGCTATACAGTGTGTTTCTGTCATTGGTTGTCCCTTCTGGTATGAATCATGCATATTAGATTTCTGTTGCCAAATCTTGAAATACTAGAATGATGAATACATTCCATTTCTTAAATTTTGGTTAAAAATCAGGAGGTGGTATGCAAGTATTACACTTTTGTTGGTTAAAAATTAAGCGATAATATCCAACTTGTATTAACGATTTCATTCATTATTTTAAGAAGACCCAATCCCAAAGGTTTACTCGGTTTGTAAAATTTGGCAAAGAAAGCATGGAAGCTGTAATAGATCATTACAGATGACTTGGAAAATTACTGGATTCATTTGGACACATTAGGATTTTCCAGATCATTACCTTTAGGGCTTTCTTTCTTTCGTTGTCTTAGACATTATCATGACTTCTTTTTGATTTTCAGGTTTACTCATACCCCTTAAATAGTTGTTTCTTGAATTTCATTGACCATCTGATCTACCGATATTACTCTCCATATCAAGGTATTACCTTTAATTGTTCTTGGCTCTTATGCTTGACTCCACTCACTAGTAACATCTGGAAATATACCTGGAATGTGTAATAGCCTACATGCCATCTCTCCTGGCCATCTTGCAGGCTGCATAGAAGCAAGTATATGTGCTATATAGTATACACTATAGGCATACGGAATTGTAGCTAATTTAAGGAATACAGAATGCAGACTGGATTCATTATCATGGGTGAGAGAAGCTCAAATACTATGTATTTTTGTTAGGCATTCATAAAAATTAAATGCAAATGCAGAAAGGCAATACTTGTGCAATTCCTATTTTAATATACTGGACATCAGATCAGTTTTATCTGGAGAATGAGAGTAGGTAACCCAGCAACAAGGAAAAGGTTGAAACTGATTAGGTTTACACGAAAGTAGATTACGCCAGGTGAAGAACGGTTTCAGCTTGGCGGCAACACAATAACAGAAATGGATTTGAGAAGTTTGTTCACATTTCTTCCTGTAATTCCAGAGTATACGGTATCATAGGGCCTATTTCCAGATATTCTCAAATTGCATTATCCAAGTTGTTTTTAATTTGCTTTTGAAGGTTATCTGGGAAAGACATACATTTTTGTATGTGTGAAAGTATGCTTTGCATGTGTGTACGATGTGCATGTAACTGATTATATGGGCCACAGTTTAGCCCAGATCTGGATGGAATAATTTTTTGGGAAACCCTAATTTTTCCATTCCAACCCCAGGGGGAAGAACAAACCCCAAAGATATCCAGAACATTTTATCAAAAGGTGAAAACCAATGAATGACTAAAGCAGTTCAAATAAAAATAGAATTTTTATTAGGTGGAAATCAACATCATGAAAAAATGAACGTGAAATTCCAAAATATAGTCTAACCCTGAGTTCATCTGTATCTTTTATTCAACATTTATTTGTTTACAAGTATTAATTATCTGTATTTAGTCCGTGATATTTAAACAAAAGCAGAGCAATCACCATATAATCAGTCTTGCTCCTGGAACATATTTCCAACATTCAAAATGAAATGACCATTTTAAAGCCACTTTATTTAAAGTGCTAATGTTTTATCATTAGGTGGCTGACTTCGGATGTAAAATAAAATAAAAAAAGGCTAAAAGCAGAGTCAGAGCTTGGTAGTATTTTAATATCAAGGAAGGAGAAAAATTGTTAGTGGTAATAATACAGAATATATCATTGTAATTAGAGGTAATAGAGTGAAATCCATTAGGCTTTTATCTTGACCCTGTCAATTCTTTTGGCTGGCAGGGGCAAGGCTGTTCTTGGAGCAGCTCACTTAAAAGTGAAAAACAATCTTTTCCCCAAGATAAAAAATAGTAAAACCCTAAGGTAATTGGCAGAGAGTCTGGTATAGTGGTTAAAGGCCTTGAATTAAAGTCAAAAGAACAATGAGTTCTAGTCCAATCTTATCATGGAGCTAGTCACTCTCAGCCCTAGGAAGAAGGTAAAGCAAACCACTTCCAAAATATTACCAAGAAAAATGCATGGACTTGTCCAAGGCTGATTCAAAGGAACTCATTTACATTTAAGGTAATTAGCAGGGATAAGCCTGCCCTAGTTTGCAAGTTCCTTGTAGGCCCATCGACAGGCTTGATAAATAAATAAAATGCACTGAACAGTAAATCCTTTGACTTACAACAATTCACTTAGAGACCTTTCAAAGCTACATCAGCACTGAAAAAGGAGACATGGCTGTTTTCCGCAGTTAACACCATTGCAGCACCCCCATGGTCACGTGATCAAAATTTGTATGCTTGGCAACTGGTTCATATTTATGACGGTTTCTGTGTCCCGGGTCACGTGATCACCTTTTGTGACCTTCTGACAAGCAAAGTCAACTGGGGAAGCCAGATTCACCTCACAACCGCCTTACTAGCTTAATAACCACAGAGATTCACTTACCAACAGTGGCAAGAAAAGTCATAAAAGGGGACAAAAGTCACTTAATAGATGTTTCGCTTAGCAACAGAAATTTTGGGCTCAATTATGTTTGTAAGTCAAGGACTACCTGTACAACCGTTAACTTTTACCTCTATAACACCCCCTTTTTCTTTCCATTTTTTTCCTGACAAAAAGGGTTAGAGGCCCCAAGCACTTTTTTCCAGAAACTTTTTTTAAAACTTTCTATTGACCAATACAAATATTACGTCAATATGTGAGAAGAGGTGGGTTTGTCTAGCAGGGATTTGGAGGCGGGAAGAGGAGGATTAAAATAATAATGCTACATACTACTTATACATACAGACTATTTATGTATATATATATTTTTAATCCTGGCATTGTGCCTAGATGGTATTCAAAAGAGATAACAAAACTCTTATCAGAAAACCAAATTGGATTAAAAACAATTAAAACCATCACAAACTAGTTTAATGTGAAAAACCTGGCTAAAGTAAAGACATTCTGAAGGGAGAAAGAAAAGTTGGATACCGTTTTTGTGGGAATTGATTCTATAGCTTGAAATAACTCAAGAAAGAGTGAGGTCATTTTTTAAAGGAAATTTGCCTTGCTATCCAGATCAATTTCTCTCAAGTTTACCAACCAGTTGGATATTTATGATTATCTGGCACCCAAAGGTAACCTTAGGGAGCACGTAAAAACAGCTTCACTAACTCAGCTCCGGATTATAACCCCTCTGACCTGGGAAGTACAGCTGTCACAAGTATTATCCCAAATAAGGCTGAACAATAAAAGCACATAATAACTATTACGATTATAGTTCTCTCTCCATGCCATCTAATGTTGCATAGCTACAAACACAAGTGGTTCCCCTACAGATCCCTGAGAAAATATATATATATATAATTCATTGAGCACTTATGCTCCATGTGGAAGGGCCCAGATTCAAATTGCAGCATTTTCACAGAGGGCTGGAAAAGTTAACGCTTTAAAACTCAAAGAGATGCTGCCAGGGGGGATCACAATGAGACTCCAGTGGTCTGATTCAATATACGTTACTTGCATATATTCATATTATTTTCAGCATCTCCACAACGGACCCCAAATTAACAATACTTAATATACCCTGTTTCCCTGAAAATAAGACCTCCCCTGAAAGTAAGACCTAGCTTGATCTTTACACGTGCGCCCAATATACATGTGTATACATGTGCCCCCAACTAATAGGTTAGTCATTGGATGACATCCCCCGAAAATAAGACCTGGTGTCTTTTTTGGTGGAAAAAAAAATATAAGACAGGGTCATATTTTTAGGGAAACACGGTATTGTGTCAGTAACGCTAATGAAAAGTTAAGATTCATTACAATATATATATATTCATTATATAATAATTATATATTATATAATATTGAATATATTACTTGCCAACATAGCTGATTTGTTATTAGTTGTGAATAAGGGCCATTTTTTTCTCAGAATTAAATAGAACTTGCTTCTTATTGCTCCTGTACTGTTAAAAACACATGGCTTGTAACTTACGTGTGATGTCCTTATTGCACAATTCTTATAACAAAAAATTCTTTAACTCCTTATCAAGCATAAGCTAATTTGAGAAGCCCACTTAAGACCAGCCTCCCCCAACCACAGCTGCCTTTGATGCATCCAGGAAAGAAATCTTTGCTGAGTGTCTACTTCCAGATCAAATCCTCATTTGTATCACAAATTTCCACCAGATCTTGTTGAAGCCATTACCAATGCTGCACATATTGTCTTTACATAAGTATCACTTTCCCACTCACTCAATATGTAAATGTCTGTGCAAAAAAAATAGTTCTTCGCAGCATATCTGTCCAGGAACAAAATTTTCTATAGCTCTTGGTAATCGCTTGATGAAAAAAAAATAGTGCAAATTGACTGTGATTGGTCATTAAAGTCCTTCATAGAGTCATGAACACAGTTCTTGGGTCTTGGTAGCCCACAAAATAGGGAAAAGGCATTGGCCAGATAGCACCTGGCTGTCCTCCAGAGGTATTTCTGGGATCCAGGTTGGGAGGGGGCACTGGAGGAAAAGGAATGCCAGAAGAATCCCTCCTGGTGAAAGTCTGTTGAGATGGTGAATAAACATAGGACAAAGGACCACTCTGAGGTCCAAAAGGGAGGTGACCATAAAATGGTACACCATGGAAGGATGAGTCTGGCCTCATCTCCTGCAGCTGACGTTTCAGCTTCATCCGTCGGTTCTGGAACCATGTCTTGATCTGCAGAAATAGAAAGAAACAGGATGAATCAGTACTCCTTCTGCTGACTGCCAGCTGCCTGCAATTTGTCAGTTCGAATCTCACCAGCTCAAGATTGACTTAGCCTTCCATCCTTCAAAGGTCAGTAAACTGAGCGTCCAGATTGTTGGGGGCAATGTGGTGACTCTGTAAACTGCTTAGAGAGGGCTGTAAAGCAGTTTATAAGTCTAAGTGCTATTGCTATCAGTATCCTTTCTTAGCATGTGAGTCCCGTTCTGCCCCCTTTATATTTCAATAGAGTGAAGAAACAAATGCTAATATCCAGTGTTAGGATATATAATGGCAGCTCTGATCATGATCTGAAATGAATACTGTTTTATGATATTATAGAACTTGGTGCCTTCCAGTTGCACAAAGGCAACAAAGCCTGCCTAGATTTCTTAACCATCAGAGCTGAAAACCAAGTAGGTATGGCTTTTGTAATCCATTGGGAGGACACCAGATGGAGAATGAAAATGTGGTAAGGAATGAATATCCCTCCCTATAAATTAAATGACAGCACATTAGCCCAATAAAATAAACCTACCTACCAAAGAAGGAGTTGCAACACTAGTTAAAATTCAGTTCATACTCATCTGGATGTAGGTTCTGCTAAATTGGCTTAGCCTATCTTAAAGCCCAAACATCTGTCCTTAAACCTTGCTGGAAACTCCCATTTCCAGATCTCTTTTCCCTTTCCACTGAAAGGGTGATAGGCCAAGGGATTCTGGCAAAATTAGATTAGGGTCCACAATGCTGATGCTTATGGAAAGATGTCCTTTCTTACATCTTGGAAATAGAAGACCTCTTTCCCACACACACACACCGCCAAAAACAATATATTTCGACCGGCTTCTCGCAGTACCTGGACTTCAGAGAGCTGCATTTTGCTGGCCAATTTGCGCCTTTCCGCCGCTCCCAAGTATTTGTGCCTCTTGAAGGAGCTCTCCAGGGTGCTGATCTGCTCCAAACTGAAAGCGGTGCGCAAACGGCGAGTATTGGCGTTTCGGCTCCCACCGTCGTCTGGAGTCTGGCACTCGGAGAAGTTACCTTCGCCGTCGGACCCGCACTCCGTTGTGCTCCACTGCATTTTGGAAGCAGCTAATGGTTCCGGGAAAAAAAAATAGGGTAAGGGTCAGAGGGGCAAATCATTTCCCGTTTTTCCTTCCCCAGGAAAAAGTGTCTGGGTTCTCCGATCTATTGCCTAGATAGGGACTGGGGTGCAACCATCCCCAGATAGACCGGCCCATGACGTCGCTTGACCAATAATAGAAATTACAGACCCACGAATCTGGAGCGTATCTGACGGGGGAAGGTTGGAAAAGCGCATTTCAGAAACGTTTAGATGTGTAAAAAAATGGAAAGGCAGCGTTCACGAACGTGGCATTAAAGGCTCCCAACCCCTTTCATACAATTTAGCACCTATGCAGATTTATTAACAATTATCTTAGAATGGGAAATAAATGGAACTACTCCTTCCTTAAAGTGAACCTTAGGACTTTTTTTTAAAGGAGTCTTTAACTTTGCCCATATCTGTCTCTGAAAGCACAAAGAGAAACTCCTGGCCTCCAGTTTCACTTCTCTTCCGCTTAGGTTGCCCTCTAGTAAGCGTAGAGGGGAGAAAATTTCCCCGAGCTCAGCGAGGCTAATGCTTGTTCTAATAAGCCCAACATCAGGCAACACGATCTACTCAGTTTCCTTCTACAACATGCAGCAAACTTTCCAAAGTTGAGGCTATTGATTTAATCAGACACAGGCCCTCCTCAATCGTTACCCAAAGGAGCAACTTCTCTGGAAGAAGGCAAGGCTCGAGGGCTGAAGCACATCCCTCGGCTTCTCTCTTTCTCCCTCCCTCTCAATCATTTATTTTAGTTAAAACACGACGACCGGTAATCTCCAACTTGGGGCACCCGTCATACTCTGAACTAGAATCCCATCGTCCTAAGAGTAATGGAAGCTGCCTTCCATGCTACGGGAGGGAGCCACGCTGAGTTGGAGCACCCAACCGCCGCTCTTTGCATCGTATTGTCTGCCTACTGCCGGATCTAAAACACGACACACAAAGGCCTTGGTTTTAGCCAGTCCTGCTGCACCCGATGCCTCCATCGTCAATCCCGGGGTTCTTCCCCCGTTCTAGCCTGCTCTTTGCCCGCGGGCGCCGCAGGAAATCGCACTCGCGATCTGTACTAAGAAGGTACCTGTGGACGAGGAAGGCAAGGGCGGCTTGCTCTTCTGGAGCGAAGGGAGAGGCCTCGTAGGCGGCTCCTGTGAACAGGGGACCAGCTTGATCTCACCCGGGATCTTCTCCCTGGCCGGAGAATCCTCCTGCTGAGCCCGGCCGCCTTCGGACGGGGATCCCTCCTTGGCTCCTGGCCTGCTCTGGGCGGGCCTGCTGCTGGGCTGGCTGCTTTGAGAGAGCCATTCTACAGAGAAGGGAGCCTTGGTCATGGCGCGCTGGCTTCGGGCTGTGTGTCCAGGCTGGGCGTGCCTTCCCGCGTCCCTTCCCTTATGAGCCGCGGCCCCGAGGCAAGCGCCGCTGGAGTAAACAAACATCAAAGGGGCAGATAAGCGCCGTCTAATTATCATCGGGCCTCCCCCGACAAAAGAGGCTGTTCACACATTTTCCAAAAGCCGGCCGAGGCTGGCTCCAAGGTGTCTGCCGAGGGCTCAGGTCGCTCTGTGGTAAGCGATTTACAGGCCCCGTCATATCCTTTGCCGCTCGGTCTCATCAACCCCAGCGATTGCCCCGGCTTTATGGGAGGGGTGGCTTCAAAAGGCCGTCGGGGACAGTAAATAGTCGCCTGGCTCAAGAGGAGATTTGGTTGGGGCCAATTTTCTTCACACCCACATTTCGCAACCCGCTTGCTTGCTTGCTTAAGGAGTTTTATCAAACAGGAGCATGATTCGCTTCCACCCCTCCTGGTTGCCTTGCCTTAAAAGAGCTGTCAAACTCATTTGGGTTTGGAGACAACACACACACACACACACACACACACACACACACACACACACGGCAGAGTGACTGCCTGTGGCCCTGAGGTCATTGGAAAATGGTTTCACAGAGCTTTTCTCTACTCCTCGTTCTCCTCAGTTTACTTCATCCTCCCTCACAATCTGTACCAGTCGCTTCTCCTTCCCTCCATATGTCAACTATTTGCAGTCAGATGGAGCCAATGTCAGCGCCTGACATTCTCTCGCTCTCTCCCTCCCAGCTAACAATGGTAATTTATTACTTAATAAAGAAGATAGGGGTTGTAGTAATTCTCTATCACTCCTTTCTCAGAGGACTTCAGGTGCCTCTGGAGCTGCTGCTAAGGATTTGAGATTTGAGCGTAACAAATGGCTTCTGAGAGAGGGGAGCTGTCAAAAGTGATTGCCTCCAGGTCACCTCATATATTTTTGCCTTAATTACTGGACAGCCCAGTCCAATTATGGAGACATGGAGGGAGGAGAGAGGTTGAAAAATTAGCTTGATTCACCTATGTCTGTTTTATGGAACGAGATGAAACCAGCAATTGATGGGTTTTTAGGGTTATTTCCACCATAGTGGGAAAAAAATCTAGTTCCCCCCCCCATGCCGTTATCTTATCCTCCTAATCAGTATAAATATTTGTATGGATACATTTTAAAAGGGTAACTCTACAACAAACCTTGGTGCTCACAGTTTCCATGGAAGGTTAAAAGAAAGAACTACATTAATTCAGGTTCCTCTGAGTGCAGCTTAAGTGACAGACTTCATTCATTAAGAAATTATTTCCTATGGCCTCAAAAGCTGAGTTGAAGTGTTCATGTTTCTTAAGCTGATTCGTTTTTATAAAACAGGACACAAGCTTTTGAATTACAAGCATATGGTGATATTAAAAAAAATGAAAGAAGGGGTGCTGGAGATGAATGCAACCAGTGTTCAAGCTACATTTGCACACTCAATTATTGTATTACCTTAAAGCTGAATGTGGGAACAATGTATGGTCTTTTCTGTCAAGTGCAGAGGCACCTTTCAGAAAGACTTTCCAAATCCTTTCCCTCCCAATTTTGGAAACATAAATTCCAAATCAAGCAGTTTTGAGCCAGATGTGTGTGTGTGGGGGTGGGGTGTAAAATGCATAAAATCCACTCCTTATACCTAAACTTTTGGTGGCCTCAAACCATGCCTAATTCTGACTTAACTCAAATAAGATACAGTTTGTTTAAACTACTACCAGTATTTAATATGTGTTTGGACAATGCACGAACCATAAATCATAATCTGCCAATTATAATGGTGATTTGTGCTTGTCACATACGTCTAGGTATCACCATTATGGAGAGCCAGTGAAGTATCCTTCTTATGGAAACTAACTGTACTTCTTATTGGAAACTAACCAAGGAGAGAAGGAACCTCGAACTAATGAATAAATTCCTAAAAGTGAGAGCAAACTTGCCTTCAAAAATGTGGGTGTTCCATCACTGGAGGCTTTCAAAAAGAGATTGGAGAACCATTTGTCTGAAATGGTATGGGGTCTCCTGCTTGAGCAGGGGTTGGACTAGAAGACCTTCAAGTCCCCTTCCAACTCTATGATTCTATGTTCTATGTTATGGCTGTTTGATTTGGATCAGAGAAATCCAGAACATTTGCATGTAATTATAAAACCTACAGGATAATTGGGCCAGTAACACTTAATCACCTTAACGTATCTCACAAGGTAGTAGTCACAGAGATGCAATCAGGGACATCTCCTTCCTTGAAGTATCAGAGAAAAGGCAAGATATAAACACATTTTAAAAGAATGCCCAGAACAAACTAAACATGAAACAAATCAGAGGTCAGATACGGTGTGCAGATCAGTAATACCAAAACCAGTGATGTGGGTCACTCTCTTCTGCAATGCTCAGCATTGGAAGGAAATTGTTGATGTGCCACTTTTCTTGTTCTCCTGCCCTGCAACCACCAGAGGATTATTTATACCCTGCACTGTAATAATAAGGGAGTAGCAGTAACATCATGTTGTGGGTTTTCTAAAAGAAGTGTCAAAACCAACACTTGAGCACCAGAAAGTGCTGCAGAAAGCATTTTCCTTCACTTCCAGCAATGTTCCCACAAGCTGTTCTCATCACAAAGTTGTTGTTTTTCCTTGGAAAAGGGACTTAGTTCAATGCTACATGTCCTCTTGGAACAATGAAGTCCCCCCATTCAGACCCCATAGAACGTTTTTCTCAATCTTTTTTTCCCTACCCTTCCAACTGTGTTCGGGTTACAACTACCACAATTGTTATTCCAATACAACTGGAAAGCATAGCTTAGAGAAAACTCCTTAGCATCTTCAGGAAAGAAGGATCAAGAAGGGAATTGCAAGATGACCTTAGCTAATTTGAAATGCTAAACAAAGTCAGTTATTCAGAAAAACCTAAGATTGGAAAGAAGAGTGGGATGGGAAAATCTGAAAAGAAAGGATTTCCAAATTACTTTTGTTTTCTTGTTAAAGGAAGAATCCAGACATATCCATGAGGTCATCCAGGAATTGAGACTGACCTTACCTGTTTCTTAAGGTCTTTTGTTGTCTATTCAAAATACAGCATAAATAGCCTAATTTTAAGTTTGTTTTGCATGCTCTCAACTGATTATTTGCAGATTAATACAAATAGGAACTGCATTAGTAAAACTGATATATTTCTGGATCTCCAAGTGGAAAAACTGGGTCTTTCCAGTGAAATCTTTTGATAGTTTCTCAACAATGAGAGCATCTATTAGTGGTTCCTCATTGTGATGTGTTGGATCTCCTGGAATGCTTACCTTCTTGGTCTTGGCAAACTTGAGAGGCAAGATCAATAATACCAGTAGCAAAGTTTTAATGGCTACATTAACCTTGAGACAAAAGTGCTTTGTCCAGATGTGGATTTTGTATGTTGGATTGCCACCTCTTTGCTCTGCTGTTGCAATACAAATAAAGGAAGACTAGACAGACAGAACTTTGTCATGATCATCTTAACACCATTCATCTGATTAGAAAGGAATTTCCCTTCAGGTTATGCACTATAGATCAGATCAATGAATTTTGCTTGGGATTTTTCCAGAGTAGATGAGTTTCACAAGTGTGGAAACCCTCCCCACCCCATTTGGGGACTGTTTGTCTCCCGGGCAAGATTAACTGGAGACTTTTTAAGCACTTTTCTCATCTCACACACACCCCACCCCACCCCCAAACAGAACATAACTCACCTGAGTTGAATGTAACAACATTTGTGCCCAACTTTCCCTGTAGGAAACATATCTTTCTGCGTAAGTTGTCCAATGATTTCGACTCCTATATACGTGATGGCGATCTTGGTGCTCCAAGTTTTTGCCTCATCCTTCATCTAGATTTCCTGACAAATATGCTTAGGCACACAGGCAGTATAATAGAAATTGCATTAAGAGCTCAGGAAGAGTAACAAACAAGCCATAAAGTGACACACACACAAAAATTAGATACAGAATGTTACCATATGATATTCAACGTGTGATAAGGCAGTATAGCTTTAAAATTATGAACAATTCAACACATTGTTTCTTCTGTTTGATATTTTTGGGGGTCTTAAAGGAAAAACAGTGGATTTAGCTCACTGTGGGATATTTAATATCAAAATGCAACAGTAGTTCATACAAAGTAATCATTTGTCACAAAAGATCTCCTTGGACAGCAATTATTTTATGTGATAACTCTGCTCTGGACTCATTATACAAAAATGCTTATATAATGGTTTGATGAATTCTCTCTCTCTCTCTCACACACACACACACACACACACACAGACACACAGACACACACACACACACACACTTTCCTTGAAGAACTATTTAGACCAGTTGATGAGGTTGAGAAATAATATTGATTTTAGACTACTGGACTGTCCATGTTAATTAATGTGCTTAATCACCTTCTTTTACTATTGTCAAGTAAACATTAATAATGTAATGATATATAACATGATTTCTTTATGTGAGAGGAGATGGACGTTTAGTATCTAAGAGATTTTTGTTGAGGTTTTCCTCCTTTTTTTGGGGGGGTAACTCATGGTGATTTTAACAATTTTTCACAAAAATTAAGCACAGATAATGGCTAAAATGCCATAGTACAAGTGGTGTTTTCTCTTAGTATGGGAGCCAAGTAGTCTTTGTACAGGTAGCCCTTGAGTTACAACAGTTCATTTAGTGACCACTCAAAGTTACAACAGCAATGAGAAAAGTGACTTATGACTGTTTTTCACACTTATGACCATTGCAGCATCCCCCTGATAAAGTGACCCGAATTCAGATCCTTGGCAACCGACAAGCAACGTCAATGTGGAAGTCAGAGTCACTTAACAACCGGGTTACTAACTTAACAACTACAGTGATTCATTTAGCAATTGTGGCAAGAAAGGTTGTAAACCAGGGCAAAATTTACTTAACAATTGTTTTGTTTAACAACAGAAAATTTGGGCTCAGTTGTGGTTGTAAGTCAAGGGTTACATGTATTAGCCAACTTTGCGCTGGCTTCTTTCATTCCTCTGTGGTCCAACAGGCTGTGTAGGATATAATGGAAAGGCTTTATATTAAAAAATGTCTCTAACCAATTATCAGAGAACAACTGAATTGTTTCTCCAAATTCTTGAAATGAATGAAGCACGATGCCCCAATTTATTAATATGTAGCATTGGCCTTTGATCTCTAGACTTTAGGGTGATTATTTCTGTAGTAAATTATGGCATTGTTTTGAAACACGGCCAGATCTCATTCTTAAAGGTGGGACCTGATGGCTAAGTTATAAAGAGACCTGCTTTAACACTGGGGTACTATGTATGATATCTAATACTGTACTATCCCATTTGCCAAGAACCAACAGAGTTCACTCAATAATTATATATTGACTTGCAGCCAATGATTTTTATTAATGTGTTGAAATATACACTTCTTAAATAAACAAAGGCAATTGAGCTGCAACCAGGCTAACCTTGCTTTTAAAAAAGAAGGACTGGTGGCCTAGACATGGAGCTCTTATCTCACAATCAGGAGGCTGTGAGTTCGATCCTAGGTAGAGGCTCCTGCTTGGGCAGGGGGTCGGACTAGATGACCTACAAGGTCCATTCCAACTCTGTTAATCTGCTAATTAATTAAAAAATGCTAAGAGATCAACTTTTCTAGCATATTTAATTGGAGGAGAAGTTGCTGAGGATCTGTATGTCATTCTATAAACTGAGAGTGACAGATATGTGGGACTCCGAACAGAGATGGTATTCAGCCAGTTCCAACAGGTTCCGGAGAACCAGTAGCGATAGTTTTGATTGATTCAGAGAACTGGCAAATACCATCTCTGATTGGCTGACAGCATAGTCATGCCCACCAAGCCAGAACCTGTAGTAAAAAAATTGAATACCACCACTGACTCCAAAGATTGTTAATACTGACAGTCTGGCTAGTAATTTGGGTCTGGAATACAACGCTAAGGATCTTCAGAGGGTTTAAAAAGGCACACAGGGCAGCAAAAGGTTCACCATCACTGGTATACGTGGCACCTCGCTCAATAGTAGTAACTGTGAGAGGGATCTTGGAGTCCTAGTGGACAATCATTTAAATGTGTGCCAGCAGTGTGCAGCAGCTGCCAAAAAAGCCAATACAGTTCTAAGCTGCATTAACAGAGCGATAGAATCAAGACCACATGAAGTGTTAATACCACTTTATAATGCCTTGGTAAGGCCACACTTGGAATACTGCATCCAGTTTTGGTCGCCACAATGTAAAAAAGATATTGAGACTCTAGAAAGAGTGCAGAGAAGACCAACAGAGATGATTAAGGGACTGGAGGCTAAAACATATAAAGAACGGTTGCTGGAATTAGGCATATCTAGTTTAATGAAAAGAAGGACTAGGGGTGACATGATAGCAGTGTTCCAATATCAAAGGGACTGCCACCAAGAAGAGGGGGTCAAGCTATTCTCCAAAGCACCCAAAGGCAGGACAAGAAACAATGGATGGAAACTCATCGAGTTGAGAAGCAACCTAGAAGTAAGGAGGAATTTCCTGACAGTGAGAACAATTAATCAGTGGAACAATTTGCCTCCAGAAGTTGTAAATGCTCCAACACTGGAAGATTTTAAGAAGGGGTTGGACTACCATTTGTCTGAAATGGTATAAGCAGGGGGTTGCACTAGAACACCTCCAACGTCCTTTCCAACTCTGTTATTCTGTTCTGTTCTGTTTTGTGAATATCTTCAAAAGAAGAAGGATGGGGATGGGTTAATACTGGCAGAAGACTGAACGGGCTTGAAAGGTCTAGAAGTGAGAATTTAGAAAAATAATAGGAAGATGTGACCCAACTTTTTTTAAGGGTCATTATGTCCTTCTTCTAAGGGCATGACATGAACACTCTTGTCTGGTGAACTTTGTGTTATTCCGGAGTTCTTCTTGATGGGAGGGGGGAATCAGCGTACAATTGCTACTTATTAGCTCCAATCCTGGTTCCATTATGTGCCCCACAGGTTATCCACGCTATTTGGTCGTGGGGGATCACCTCTCCGGAGAGCATCACCTGAAGATCCTGAGAGCAGATCTCCAAGATGACGCAGTCTACGAGTGCCAAGCCATTCAAGCGGCCATCCGTTCCAGACCAGCCCGGCTGACCGTTCTTGGTAGGGATGTCATTTTTCTTGGGAAATGATGGGATTTATTTCCTTCCCCGAGTGGGAAAGGAAAGAAGTGTCCTTTGAAATGAGCACCTGTCTTTCGGAACACAGGTTGGCATTACATGGTAAGAATGGCCTGGGTGAATTCAACTGAATTGCCTGAAGGCGATTCGGGGGGAGGTCGACATTCAGGAGAGAAAGGTAGGTGAAAATGGCAGTCCTGTGATGTATTTCCTCCTCCTTCTCCTTAACGGCAGTGCCGGGCATAGCTGTGATCAGAGATGGGGGTGAAGACATAATGAAACCTTGTCACAGCATCGAGAAGGGCGGGCAGATATTAAGGGAAGGACTGCAGAAATGACTGTGCAAAGGCATATAGCACTCCTACGTCCTAAAAATATCGATAGACTGCCAAAACAGCTACAGCAAAGAAACTCGAATCTTTGAAGCAGAAGTGGGTTTGTCAGGACCCCGAAATCAGCCTGTAATCTCAAGACCCACTTTCTTTGGCAGTCTTTGACCATAATTGCTGAAAATTCAAGTTGCCTTCTTCTGCCCCTTTAAGGCATCAAATATGTGGGAGCTTTAAATGGAAACATTGGCTTCCCACAGTGGAAAGGATCAGAGAAAGAGCTAAAACCTCTTCCATCAACCCTCCCGCCAAAAATCCCAAACGAACAAAAATCCCATCCCTTCCTGTTTGCATCACCCTCCTACCCATTGTAGCTGCCAGGTTCTTACCCAAATTTAAGTGGGGCACCCAGTCGCTAAAAGTTTACCCTGCTGTAGGCAGCTATTTTCTCTAATGCATTGAAGGAAAACTCGTAAACAACCTCTCTTGCTAAACTGAGAACTCAAATATATTGAAATTCCTCTTTTGTTAAAGGTCAGAGTTGGATATGTCCCAAATTAAAAACTAAGAATACTGAATGTAGCGCTTCGACCAAATCTTACCTTATTTACATTACAATGGCTTTTGAACAATGTCCTTTGTATTCCTTCACTCTTAGTCTTTCAGTACCAAACCACCGTCTCAATATCCTGGAAGAGGCAAGTAAAAAAAAAAAACCTAAAAAAACCCCCACCTCTTGATTAAGAAGTATCAGTTAAACCTTAACTGTTCCCAAGAGAAGGCAAGCAGTCTAGGGAGATTCCTGTAATATAGAAAGCATGCAATAAAGTAGTTGGCTTGAACCCTATATGGTGGACCTTGCTGCTTGCACCCGACAGATTCAGATATAATGTCTGAACTGGCCTTTTAAGAGGAATGTAATTTGTAAAAATATTTTATTTATTTATTTGGATTTATACCCTGCCTCTCTTCCCCAGTCAAGGGGAACCCGAGGCAGCTAGCAACAATAAAAGCACAAAAGTATACAGTAAAAACAATCTAAAGCATACACAATCATCCAGGGGAGGGTACATTAATT
>JANHGC010004755.1:65440-75735 GCA_027560395.1 Boaedon fuliginosus | reverse complement strand
ATGGAAATGAGAACTGAGTAGACAGGAGAAACATAAGGGTATGTTGAATCTGTGGCAAATGGGATATTTAAATGTGTTGTAAAGCAAAAAAATAAACAGGGACAATTAATTAGTGATGAATGAATGTAGATTAAATACAAGAGTATGTAGAAGTTGTACTTGAAATGGCTTGAGCATGTAGAACAGGCTTTCATTTTTGGTTTGTTTTCATTGTTCATTTTGGTGTTTGAACTATTAGGAAAAGTGTGTACATTGATATCACACACAAGAGAGGTGTGGTGGCAAATGTTTATGGTAGGCACCCCTGATGTAGGGAAAACAAATAAGGACTAAATTACAAAATAAAGAAGTAAATGAGAGGATGGGGAAGAAGACTGAGGTCATGTTTGGATGGAGTTTAGCAAATTCTCAAGAAGAAACAGGTGAGAAATTTAAAGACAAAAAATATATGGTGTATGGATACGGTGAAAGGAGGAATGATTTGCACTGACAGAAAAGTATGGACGTCTATGGGGATTCTCAGTCATCCAGGTCATGGTTGCCCCAAAGGTGCTTTTTCAAAAGGCAACTGGACTTTCTGGTTTTTCTTTGAAGACGTTTTGCTTCTAATCCAAGAAGCTTCTTCACCTCTGACTGGACAGTGGGGAATGGAATGATGTATACTCCTTGCAGGTCATTTGCATCCTTTCAGAGAGTCATTGAGGCTACCTATATGGACAGTGAATATAGTGAACAGTGTTGACTGGTGTAAAATAGGAATATTCCCTTTTCTTTTTAATTTATTTGGTTTTATTTATTTATTTATTAGATTTATACCCCGCCTCTCTTCACCCCTGTGCTGTAATGAAGCACTATGACACATGACTCCACTGGCCTAACAATGGTAGTTCCAGCAGTCCCAGTTGCCATTATTAGGCGAATCCCACATGGTTGTGGCATTTGGTAGTCACATGATCTCCCCTTGCGACCTCCTGCTGGCTTCCCCATTGACTTTTCTTGTTGGGAAACCAGCAGTGACGCTTGCAAATGGCAATCATGTGACCACAGGATGCTGCAATATCATCATTGCAAGCCAGTTGCTAAGCACCTCAGTTATGACCTCATGACCGTGGGGACACTGCGATGGATGAGGACCCAGCGTACCTTTGAACAACTGCTGAACAAGTGATTGTTCAATGAGGTCTACCTGTAGTGCAAAATGCTAACAACTCCAAACACAAAGGAACCATTTTGTGTCTTGCGTTGTGCCCCACCAGCAATAAGGCCGTTGTTCTGTTAGTTTCGGTAGCACAATTGCCAAGTGGCACATTACTTCTCTCTCCTTCTCCCTCCTGCAGCCCAACTCTTACAACATTTGGACCTGAATTACTCCATGGCATACTCGCCGCCCTCAATAAATTCTGGGTGGATTGTTAGTTTACCTACAGGCTACGTTAACTCTTCTTCTCCCTCCCCCCTACCTCCATTTCCCTTTGAGATAAGCCAGACAGCCTTTAAATGGCAAAATGTTACAATTTTCCACCTCATTTCCCAACTCCTCTACAGTTAATTTTTACCAGCCCTCTCTATTTATTTCCTTGCAGTGCTCCAGAGTGGGAAGCATAGGGAAGAAGGGAAGGTGCATCTGGAGTGGGCCCTGGGTGGGGGGGAGGATGGGAGAGAAGCGGGGCCTCCCCCCTCTTTAATTTAACAAAGTGAATAGAACAACTTAATTAGAGTCATCTGGAAAATAACAAGTCACGTCAGGCTGCTTCTGAGGGATGCAAATAGCAAGGCCTAGGCAGGCTGGGAAAGCTGAACGAGCCACAGGGGCTGCCTGAGCTTTGCCTGCTCCTCCATCACAGCCTGCAGGCTATTTGCCTTTTCCTGCAAAGGAACAGAGCAGATGTCGCTAATTATTGGCAGGGCCTAATTGGATTTATCAGCAGTTAATAGGAAATTAAGCACTAAAGCTTCAGAGCATCCCTGATGGGGTGGTGGTTATCACGCAAGCCTCAGGAAGCCATGTCCTGGGGCTTTGTGTATTCCACACAATCATTTTACTGTTGCCCACTTTCTGATTTTACTGGTCCTGCCTTGATTTCCACGTGGGTGAAAAGCTCCGTGCTCTCTTGTTTCGTTCCTGTTTTTAAAGATACCTTTGTGTAATGCCTTCCCCTGGGGCTGTCACCAGATGAGTTGCAGAAATTTGGGTAGAGGGTTCAAAGAGAGACAGAAAATTCAAATTCTGTCCTGCCATCTATTGGTCATTTGGATTTTGGAGACGAGATAGGGTAGCCTGGAGCCTCCCACTCTTTTCTCCCTGTACTCTCTTTTCCTTTCAGAATTAAGCAGCTTAAAGACAATGGGACATGACTAACCTGGCATCTGAACTGTTCCTCTTTTTCTGTCCTGCATTTTTTTTAAACTTCCCTCTTTCTTTTCAATCATTCAGCTGGGGATCAATCTGGCTGAAAAGGCAACTTTAAGAAGTGGTTGGACAACACTTAGCAAATATTCAGAAATCACAGAGGGCTAAAGCAGCCCTCATCCACTGTATGAAAATTGGTTGGTTTGATCACTCTATTCAGAGCTCCAAGAAACACTTCCTTGCCTCCACATATCCACAAGAAGCAGAATTCTTCTAGAACAGTGTTGGCAAATACATCCGATCATCTCCAAAATTAGGATGGGAAGAAAGGAAGACTCCGCCCATGAATTAATGTCCAATGTTGCAAACTCTTGGAAAACCATGTGGATTTTGCAGGAAGTGTACCAGAGATGGCAAAATGTGCAATTCATACTTGCAGTGCTTAGAGTGAGTTGTGCTATGCTATTCATCTCATGGGTGCTTTGACATCCTTGCCTCCTAACATGTTACGAAGGTCAATTTACCTGCATGAAAAATTCCTCAATTACTGTGTCACTCTCATCCTTCTTCCTGGCAAGCTTTATGTGTGCGCTTGCATGCATAAGCGCATACTTGCATGCATGTTTTAAAGAGTACACTATTCTTCCATATTGCCATCTGTAAGTCCAAACCTATTTGATTAATCACCCCTATTTCTCTTGACATCTTCGTAAAAGGTCAGGAGACATTGCAAGTAATTGAAAATACTACACTGCAAGCTGATCTATACATCATTAAGGGGCGTGATTAGCATCTGCACTTTGCATAAGGAGTATAGTGGGGGAAGAGTGGCTAGGTGATGTGAGAGAGAAATCAGCACAATGCCATATATCCTTCCTGTTTAGCTAAAGTATGATTGAAATGAATGAATGGAGGTTTCCATATTTGCACATGCAATTGTGGTAGGTATTTCGTGTACCTATCTATGGTCAAAGATTTTTATACATATTCACAGAATATGAACGCCAGGCAGTTTTAAAGGATTAATAGGTGTGATTAGTTGATTGGTGTCTTGATGTTGTGCATTAAAACCACGATCATTAGGCTGAGGAGCTTAGCTTTCACACTGAAACAGGGTGGCGCATGAAATGGAAATGTGGGTAGACAGCAAAGACACGTAGTCCTCAAGTTATGACCATAACTGAGCCTGAGATTACAGCTGAAAACCGAGACAGTTGTAAATTGGGTCACATGACTGGAGCCAATTTTATGAGGGTTTTTTTGGAACATTTGATCCAGGGTCAGGGACCCTGATGGCCAAGAGGCTAAACATTTTTTCAATGCAATTGCAGACATGTACACAAGGACGACATTCGGGGTGGAATTTCATGCTTAAAAATGCTGCTGATTGCTGTTTTTAAAAAATGACCATATTGGGTGCCGGGGAAGTAAATTCCTTCAAGATCCCTTGATGGTCAGAGATGTGGATGGCTGGGAGGCCCAAATTTTTTCAACCCAAACACAAAAAAGTGCGCCAAGATGAGATTCAGGGTGGAATTTCATGCTTAAAAAGGATGCTGGTTGCTGGCCATATTGACCATATCAGGTGTCTGGGGAAGAAAATTCCCCATGCCAGAGTCAGGGATGTTGCTGCGGAGGGCCCAATTTTTTTTTTCAAACACAAAAATGAATGCTGGGATGAAATTTGGAGTAGAATTTCATGCTTAAAAATGCTGTTTTTAAAAATCAAGCATATTGGGTGCCTGTCAAAGAAAATCCTGATGTCGGGATCAGTGATGTGAGTGGCTTGGAAGCCAATTTTTTTTTTTTTCAGCCTGAACACAAAAACAGACGCTGGGATGAGATTCTGGGAGTTGAAATCCACAAGTCATAAAAGGGCCATAGTTCCCCACCTCTGGCCTAAGCGATTTTGAGGTGCTCACTATTTCTGTTTCTCTTTGCATGCTGTGTGGTTGTATAAAATCACTCATGCCCTCATCACCTCCCGATTAGACTACTGCAATGCGCTCTCCATTGGGCTGCCCTTGAAAAGCATTCAGAAGTTTCAGCTGGTCCAAAATGCGGCTGCGCGAGCAGTTATGGGTGTGCCTTGTTACATTCATACCACACCACTCTTGTGAGAGCTGCATTTATTTATTGGATTTATTTATTTATTGGATTTATATCTCGCCTCTCTTCCGCAATGGCTCCCAGTTAGCATTGGCTCCCAGTTAGCTTCCAGGTGCAATTCAAGGCTCTGGTTATGACCTTTAAAGCCCTACATGACATAGGATCAGGCTATTTACAAGAGCGTCTCCTGCCACTGTTCGCCTACCAACGCCGGGTGAGGGCCCACAGAGTTGACCTCCAGGTACTGTCAGCGAAACAATGTCGACTGGCGGTCCCACGGAGGAGGGCCTTCTCTGTGGGCGCTGGCCCTCTGGAACGAACTTCCTCTGGGGATCCGCATCATCCCCGACCTGTTGACCTTCCACTGAGCCCTTAAAACCTGGCTATTCCTGCAGGTTGGATTAATCTTATTTATTTATTTATTTGATTTATACCCCGCCTCATTTCCCCAGTCCAGGGAACTCGAGGCGGCTCACAAATATCATAAAATACAATAAATACAAGATAAAAATACTAAACAATCAACCAACATTCAAGAGACCAAACATTCGAGAAAAGGGGAGAGTGGTAATTAATTCCAGGCCCACCGACAGAGCCAGGTCTTCGTAGCTTTTCGGAAGGCCAGCAAGGTGGAAGCGGTCCTAATTTCCGGGGGAAGCTGATTCCCCCTAATATATTTATTTTAATTGCTGTTAGCCACCTGGAGTTCCCCTGACTGGGGAAATGAGGCGGGGTATAAATCTAATAAATAAATAAATGACCATAAATGTGATTGTCAAACACCCAACCTGTGGTCCTATCAGAACTCAACTGTCAGAACTTTAAATCTGAGTCATAAATATCCCCGAGGCAGATCCATCAGAATTTTGAACCGGTTGTAAATCAAAGAGTACCTGTACTTAAAATTTCAAGCAGTTTACAGCCATCTCTCACTTCTACTAAGTCAGTCCAAAGGCAGCTAGGCCTTATCACTGAGTATGCAACTTTATGTTTGAACCCTGCCAATAGACTGGGTTCCAGTAACTTGGTAGAGAAAACTTTAATTCCATGTCTCATGCAACTAAACTTTCTTGTGTCATGGCAATTCTGCAAGTTTTCATTTTGGGCTACAGCCCATTATATGGCATCAAATGGACTCCAGAGGATTTCCTGGGAAGAAAATCAAAAGGGTTGTATAAAAAGAATTGTCGATTTTGCTGCATGTGTGTTCCCATTTTATAAATTTGTACAAGGATTCCCTTTTTTTCCCCCCTAACAGACCCTTCAAATGGGCATCAAGCACTTTTCCGGGCTATTTGTGATGCTGTGTGTTGGATTTGGTCTGTCTATTCTCACTACCATTGGAGAACATATCATATACAGGCTGATGATACCACGGATTAAAAAGAAATCCAAGATGACATATTGGCTCCATACAAGTCAGGTAGATATTCCTAAGTAAGTCTCTCATAGGGAATGATCAGATTCTGCATTGGCTGGAACCAAAGTCCTGCTGAAATGATTGGATTCAACAGATGGCATTTCCAGACCTCTTCTTGAGATCTTATCACATCCCAACCACAATTAAGAAACAAAATCTGGGATAATAGTATTCTTTCTTTCTTTCTTTCTTTCCTTCTTTCTTTCTTTCTTTCTTTCTTTCTATTTTTTTAATGGATCTTTCCAACTGACTCTGGAAAAAACAAAAATAATAATACTAGTTAAAAATTATCCTCCTTTTGTTTGTTGAGAAAAATATGGAATATAGTTCTAGGAAAAGTGACTCAGATATCATACAATTTTCAGTCAAAGGAACTTTCTCAAGAAATTTGGAGCTCCTTGATTCTTAACCGAGTTGCACATACTAATGCAGAAAAATCATATAGTTTTAGTTTTGATTTTCTGATTACTTTGCAGTATCTAGCAATTATAGTTATCACAATATTTTCTGGATTTTAACCACAAATGTCTCAAAAGCTGCATGCCAACCTATTACAATAACATACGGTAATTCTATATCTCCAACATGAACAGAAGGTAAAAAGCTTTTATCCACTTTCATATTATAAATAATATGTGTTAAAATGGAAAGGGCGCTAATTCGTGAACATTATCATAAATTTATGCATTCAGCATAGAAATTCAAATTAATATTTTCAAGCTTATAAAACGTCCTATAGCTTAGGTTCACCATGAGGATCAATATCTCTATGGTAAATTTCCTGCTCCATGCACAGCATGAGCTACAGACACAACATAGAGATATCACATCAATCTTGCAGGTTGGTTTATCCTGCAGAATTGTCCATTGAACCTTTCTTAACCTCTACCTACATGTGGTCCCTCAATCCATAATCTAAGCCAGGGGTATCAAACTCAAGGCCTAGGGGCCGAATCTGGCCTGTGGGGTACTTAGATCTGGCCTGCGGGGTCTCCCTGGAAACAGTGAAGGCCAGATCAGTGAAGGCCGCACAAAGCCCTCCCAAGCTCCCTTTTCACTGGCAGAGAGTTTCAGGAGGCCACGGGAGCCCATTTTCACTGGCAGAGCGCTCGGGCTGCCACAGGTGCCACCGACACGAGTAACATTGAGCTGACCATGCCCACACTGGCCACTCCCACCCCAGCTCCCTGAGGTCAGACACAATCCTGGTGCAGCCCTCAATGAAATCGACTGACACCCCTAATCTAAGCTCTCAGTAATGATGAAACATTGCTGGTGAGCCTTTTGTATCTAATTCATTGCTACTCAAGAAACACAAAAACCAAACCATACTTGGATCCCTCCTTGCTTTATCCTGTTTAGCTGTCCACCATTTTGTTTTCTGTGCACAAGTTAACAAATATTGAGTAAAAAAAGAAGAATGACATAAATTTCTGCCATCAGAATATTCTTCTGGGTTGATTCCTTTCTTTCCTGTAGTCTCTATGATAGGGAGGAAGAGATAGTTGCACTTGCAATGTGATTATCTATTCATTCATTTATTTATTTATTATTTCTAATTTAAAACACAGGATTGGTATATTTAATTAGCCTATTGGTCCATTTCACCTCCCATTAGTTACCTTGCCTGGCAACACTTCTGGGTGCATGGCTGAATCTCTAATCCTAGGAAACTTCCGGACTGAATTAGATAACCATCTAATCTGTAGTCCTTCACTAAAGTGCAATATTAGCAAATATGAGGAGCTGAAACTTTGGACTTGTCATAAAAATGCAACATTCAATAACAATGATAAATTAGGCAAACAGTTTTATTTTCACACTGCGTTCCTTACAGAGTCCCTGTTTTATATTCAATCTACCTAAAATGCAAGGACAATTTCCCTTCTGATTAATTTATTTTGGGTTTTTCCTCTAGCGACTGCACCGCGCTCTAAACAACTCATTTACAGAAGACAAACACCAGCTTAAAACAAAGCCCGTTGAAAAGAAGTAAGAAAAATGAGTTTTTAATCTCTTGTTTGCTGATGCATCTGTAGATAAAGATCCCCCAGGCATTCCTTTGTTTTGGTTTAAAGGATAAGAATTGTATAATGTAGTCACACATTGTAAGAAAAGTGGAAAGTTTTATTTATTTGGGAGTCAAGAGAATCACATATCAAACAGATCCACTTCACCTGTTTTGTATAAGACAGTGAAATATTGTAGGAAAGTACAAAATTTTATCTGTTTGGGGTCAAGAGAGTCATATATCAGAAAGATCCACTTCAGCTATACCGAAAGAATGACTTTAACTACGTAGCCTTCCCCTGAATTACTATTTCTTCCCCCGTTGACTGATTTACTATGGTCTACAATATTTCCCAATCTTGGTGTCTTTAAGATATGTGGGCTTCAACTCCCAGAATTCTCTAACCCATATGGCTGGCTGGGGAATTCTGTGGGTTGAAATCTACATATCTTAAAAGTTGCCAGGATTGAGAAAAACTGGCCTAACACTTTGTATTCAGGCACCAACTCTTTGAAACTATAGTTTTTTAGGAATAATATGTTAAGGGTTGCAGGATGTTCATAACAGATAGAAACCATTCTCTGTCTGATAATTGCATTTCCCTTTGAAATTTTTCTTAGTACTGTATAAACAGGAGTTATATTATGTTGCTAAGTTATGATATGATGTGATGCGATGTGATGTCCCACCTTTATTATTTTTATAAATAGGTGGCAAACATACCCCTTTCTCTTATTTTCCCCACAACAATCCTGTGAAGTGGTTGGGCTGAGAGAGAGTGACTGGCCCAAAGATACTTTCCTACTTAAAGCTGTACTAGAATCACACTCACAATTTCTGCTGCCTTCACCACTAGATTTTGCCACTTCAAAGCCAGTTTACAATTTATCTGACATTCTTATCTAGCATAGTGCTTACTCCGTTATGAAATTTCTCTGTGAAGCCAATTCACTAACTTTGCAACACTGCACCAGCTTTGACAGATGTGCTTTTAGCTTCCTGATATTCTTTGTGACACAAATAATAACACCCATGCCTGCCTGTATTTTTCCACACATCCTTCTTTGTTGGTTTTTCTCATATCCTTTGTCGTCAACCTAATCTGGTCATAAAGCAATTTTTAGAAATCTGACAGAACTAAAGCCCTGGGTGAATGTGACTTTCCAAGCCATTTTTGATAAAAAATAAATATTCTATTTGAAATATTGGTACCAGGAATCCTGGAGAAAGAAGGGTTGAGGACCAGCATATAAACATGTCTACCATGTTGTATTTCTATGATGGATACCTATTCAATCTACCTGCGGTCAAGTTGCCAGACAACAGATACAGAAATAGCAAATCATTGCAGTTAAACAGTGTAAAGAGTGACTTTCTGCTCCTCAATAACTCTAATCGATGCTTTTAGGCAATTGTGTGAAAGACAGAGATGAGGAATGCTGAAACAAAATTGCTGCCCCTGAGATACACAACCATTATACCTTCTTCAATCACTACTGAAGCTGTTTTCCCCAATACTATATATGTAGAGATGCACTGTCTTTTAAAATATACACAATAAAAAGACAAAAATCCCTAGAGAAAAAGATAACACTAGATATCCAAAAAATGCTTGAAACCTACCTCACCCCAGTCTAGCCACAAAACTACAACACAAGTTGAGGAAACCATGGTTTTCCAGAGATTGTGTGCAATTTCCAGCTAACCCTACAGATGAAGATATAGCTCAGTGACCTCTGGAAGACCACTTTCCTTCAAGGCTTGTTCCATCTGATTGTTCCTATCATTCTTCTTGCCTACCCTTGCAAATTAAAACAGAGGCCAGATTCTCTGTAATTTAACCATTTGCATCAGTTACTAGAAAGTCAAAGAGCAAGAATACAGGACCTAGCTCAGCGGTGGCTGACCTTTTTTTGGTCCATGTGCCGGAAGTGTGGGTGCACGTGTGTGCGCATGCGTGTGCAGCCACATGCCCTACATCCCCCCATGCCTGTGCATGCGCACATGCAGCCTCCCACCACCCCGCGTGCTCTCCCACCCTCTTTCTGAAGCCCAGCTGATTGTCGGATCAGCTGTGTTTCAGCTCTGGAGACGCGCGCACATGTGCACGGGGTGGGTTGGTGTCACGTGGGCCTGCGAGGGTGGGGAGGTCACGTGCACTTGCACGCATGACCCCCCTCCCCACCCCCACGCATGCGCTTGCCTCTCCAGAGCTGGAACACGGAGCAGCTGGGCTTCAGAAAAAGGTATGAGAGACCGCCAGGGACTTCAGGTGGGTGGGCGGGCCCACTTAAACGGTGCGCGTGCCTGGAAGGAAGGCTCTGCGTGCCACTTCCGGCACGCGCGCCATAGGTTTGCCATTGCGGACCTAGCCTCCATAAGCGGTTAGGAGACTTCTTGGAAGC
>JANHGC010004755.1:54173-65340 GCA_027560395.1 Boaedon fuliginosus | reverse complement strand
TATTTCACTCACCCTACAGGTGAGCTTAGGGTCCTCTACGGACCCTCGGGTCGTCAGTTCTGGGGGGCAATTGCGCAACCCGCAATCGCACCCACCAGTAGTACCGGAAGTGGCCACCGGAAGTCCGATTAAAACAGATGTTTGAAAGGACAGACCAAGGAAACTTATGGGGAAAAACTGTGTTTTGCAAGTCAAGGGATACTCAAACTAGCATCAGTTCTACTGAGAATTCACAGGTAGTCCTTGCACTAAAACCACAGATGGAACCATAATTTGCATTTCTAAGCAAAGCAGTTAAGTGAATTGCGCCCTCTTTTTCCCATGGTTGTTAAGTGAATCATTGCAGTGAAGTAAATCATGCAGTTCTTAATCCAGCTGCCCATGTTGACAGGTGATCACATGACTTTGGGATGCTGCATCTGTTGTAAATACATGTCAGTTGCCAAGCACCCAAATTCTGAGCGTGTGACCATGGGGATGCTGCAATGGTCATAAGTGTGAAAACCAGTCATAAGTCACTTTTTCCAATGCTATTGTCACTTTGAACAGTCACTAAATGAATGGTTATAAGTCAAGGACTATTTATATAAAAAAATAGAGTGTCAAGATTAAAAGAAATCCACATTCCTCTCAATTCTGTATTGGCCAAATTTCACTTAAAATGTTGCATTCAGTCTGAGCACTGCACTGGAATGAGCTTCCTTTTATACCCACTTTTCTTGGTTCCTTTTCTTATGGAATTGATGACAAGGCTTCAGGAAATGACTGATCTCCTTGTCCCCCCAATATATTACAATATGCTGAATCATGGATCATATGATCTCTGCCTCCTGGGTTTTAGTGTCTGATAACAAATTGATGCCATGCTTCTATAGGATTCTGGGTATTATTCCAATCCTTTTATTTACGTTGTTATTTATTAAATTTATATACATCCCATCCCACTCAGCTGGTATATCTTTTAGTGCTCTTAACTTAATCATCTTTGTTTTAGTATATAGGTGGTCACTATATTTATACTGTACACAGAGGCTATCATTACAGTTGATTGGAGTAGAACTACTCAAACATAAACATGTTTATTTATAACAGTGGTATAATTACTATATTTAAAGTTTGAGGTCAACTGAAGGCCAGCCTCCTGTTGACATATTACATTTTGCATTCAGAAAATAGATACTTTTCATGGCTAATTTCCAGTACACCAACTATACAGTGAATCTTGTAAATTTGTCCACTAATATAACATCTATGTGCCAGTTTTTTTAAAAAAAGAAAATAGACGCTGAGAGTTTCTACCTAGGATGTTTTGATTTAACATTTGCATATGATGAGAAATAATTTATTAGGTGAGTCTGAAGTTACAAAATGCAGTCTTTTGAATTCTCTTTTAAATTAATACAAATTTAAAGAAAAAAAGTAAAGTTAAAATGTGAAAAGTAAATAGGGGGGAAAAAAGAAGCAGCTATAAATGTGTTTACATTTTGTCCTCTCTCTATCTGGTTACATCTTGGTTCTTTCCTTTCCACATTCTACCATTTGTAATTATCAAACCCATAAATCACGTTCATTTCTTTCTTTTTAGCAAAAAGTCCATAAAGGGTTTAAAGTCACTGACAAATGTCTTTTTCCGAATCAAACAAGTCAGTTTTACCAGTCCTGCAAATTCTGTCATCTTTATTAACCGTTTCTCCATTGTGAGTATTCCAAAAACTTTCCATCTTCGTGCGCACAATAATCTCACTGCATTTACCAGATACAAAAGCAATCATCCATAAGTCTTTTCTGACAATCTTTTGAATTCTCAAAGTAGCCTTCATCAAAGTAGGCAACAAAGAATGAAAAAGCCATATTTTTCACAGTTGGGAGGAATATCAGAGCTGGCTCCAGACATGTAAATTAGGCTAGTATCAGATGCACCAGAACTTTCATTAAACTGTTGGGATGATTAAATATATAAACTGTGATTATTTCCTCTTTTTGAAATCCAGCTGTTAATCTTGAACCGGCTTCCAATCTGTAATTAAATGCAAACATTAGAACATTTGGTCTTTTATAGTTTGTAATCATGTTTAAAGTACCGTAGAATTTTTACTTAGCAACCAATTCACTGTGCTCTGTTGATTAATGATACATCTTAATCCCCTGCTCATAAGCTTCTGCCTCAGAATTTGCCTTCTTAAAATGTATGTTTGTTTTGTAAAGATAGAAATCATGATTTGATGGCAAGAAAACCAAGAAATACAATATGAACAAGTAGCTCCAGTATGAAGCAGAAGATACCTTCCTACTGCTGAACATCAGAGTTCTGTAAATTTAGTAGATGAAATAGTAAAATGAAAAACAACTTTCAGAGGAGAAAAAGAAAAAATTCTAAAGAGAAAGCCTGATACTTTTTATTGTATGAAATCATTTATTTACGTAATTTTTATAATTCCTTTTTATTTTGGTTAAATCAAGGTAGCAGACATACCTCATTCTCCTCTCTCCTGTTTTTTCCGTACAACAGCAATCATGAAGGTGGATTGGCTTAAGGCAGCGGTGGCAAACCTTTTTTTGGTCTGTGTGCCGGAAGTGTGGGTGTATGTGCACGTGCGCATGCAGCCACATGCCCTGCACCCCCCTATGCCTGTGCATGCACACGCGCAGCCCTCCCACCACCCCGTGCGCCACCCACCCTCTTTCCGAAGCACAGGCTGATTGTCAGATCAGTTGTGTTTCGGCTCTGGAGACGCGCACCCATGCACACGGGTTGGGGATGGTGTCGCGTGCAGCTGTGTGGGCTGTGGGGAGGATGAGGGGGTCATGTGCGCTTGCACGCACGGCCCCCCCCCCACGCTCATGCGTGTGTGTCTCCAGGGCCGGAACACGGAGCAGCTGGGCTTCAGAAAAAGGTATGAGAGACCACCAGGGACTTCGAGCAGATGGCGGGCCCACTTAAACGGTGTGTGTGCCTGGAAGGAAGGCTCTGTGTGCCACTTCCAGTACATGTGCCATAGGTTTGCCATCACGGACCTAGCCTCCATAAGCGGCTAGGAGACTTCTTGGAAGCTTCTGGGGAGTATTTTGGAAAGCAAAATACTTGGCTAGATGGAGATTTTGTCCAATCAGGAGGATTATTCATACAGTAAAACAGCAATAGGTTTGTGATTGTTTTGTTGTTTGGGCAGCCTGAAAATGTGCTGGATTCAAGTTGGGACACGGGGTTGGATCCAATTAGAGAAGCTCCCAAGCAATTCAAAACTACAGTAGAAATCAGGAAACATAGCTAGAAGGGAAGCTGGAAAGATAGGCCTAAGAAGTCATGGGGTTCATAGAGTTTCCTTTTCCTAGTTTGCCTCACTATGTAAATGTATGTACAGTATATAATGAGTTCCTAATTCCTTGTGTGAACATCCCTCTGCAGGTCCAGTCCCAGGAAGAGCCAGGTTTCAGTGTGGAACACTGCTAGCCCTGGAAACTGCCACAGGAGGAAATATGTCTGCAGTGTTGAAAAAACGAGTGAAGTAATGCTCAAACAACTGCGGCATGATACAGCTTTTCCCCCCTTGAAAAGAGACTCTCCCGGGACTACCAACGGGAAAGCAGATGCTCTGAATGCTGCTAGGACCTCAGTGATCCAGGAACTTTCAGAACTGGATAAGCAGATCGAAGTGATCAAGCAGGAACTGCAGTTAGCGGTGAGCAGAAAACTGGAGCTGGAGGAATTTCAGAGGACAAATAGAACTGTGGAGCTTTGAGGGTTCACCCTCGTTCCATCTCGGACTGAAATAATTTGTATTACACCCTCACCTTTTTGGGCTTTGTTTTTGTGTAAAGCTAAGAAGTGGCACCACAGTCAGCAAGCAATAGGTCTACAGTAGCTCCTGCCTTCCTGCAAAAGCGACACTACCAAAAGATGTCCGCATTCTGGTTACCGGAATACTTCAACATACCAACAGATCCTTCTCTGTGGGAAGTTTTAGCCTAGTAGAAAGGGTTGATCTCAGGCTACAGAAACTTGAAGCCTCCAGACCACACAGCACCTATTTTCTTTCTCACTAGAATTAAATTATTTTTCCCACTTTTTAGGGGTTTTCTTCTTCTTCTTTGCATTAATTAAAACAAAAGAGCAAGAGCCTTTCAACGATTATTCAGAATTGTTCTCTGCATGGATTTTGCTGTTCAAAGTTTTTAAACCTATCTAGTGGTGTCTCAAACTGTGGGCTCCGAGGGTCCTGTGGGTGCTGGCCTTCTCTGCAATTGGCACAAGAGGAGTACAGATATTCTCTACAAAATCAGATGCAAAGATTAAACAAATTAGTAAGGGGTTTGAATTATACCCCACTCTTAACCACCCATATCGAAAAATGACACCATGCTTGGAGGGAAACCCTCAGGATAACTTTCAAAAATTGGGGATTGTGGTAGGAACATATGGAATTCTGTTCCTTCTGAAGAAGTCAAACAAGGAAAAATATGTTCTGAATGTTCATCCACATTAGAAACAAAAGTAAGACTGGTTTTGGTTCAAACTTTTGCTGCTCCAAGGCATTATGTAACCACATACCAGGTATCTTTTATATGGGGATGTACTCAAAATATGGTTTCCTGTCTCCAAGTTTACTGGTAAAGCCCAGCACTCTGACCATACTATATTTTGATAATATGTGCATATTGCTTCTCACTGACAGCTACCATCTTATATTCTTTGCTATTTCTGTTCTCAGAATTGCCAGAATAAGGTCCACCCAACTTCCTCTACTATATAAAACAATTTTACAGCCACCCTTGGCAGATGTTGTAGATACACACTCTGAATTTTGTTCAAAGGTAGTATCTTAAGATTCTTTCACTTTAAGTTCCAAACAGAGGAGGACTGTATTTTTTGAGTGGTTCACTTAAAACAAGTAAGCAAGCCTTGAATTGTAAAATGTTTTGCTTCAATGGGTCAAGTGCTTATAGAAAATGTCAAAATGCTTTCCTGTCTCCTAACGTTTACAAGCGTTGCAGCAGTCCGTAGTCACGTAATTGCCACTTCTGTGCCTCACAACTAGCTTGCGACAAGCAGAGGGAATGGAGAATGTGGAAATATTATGAGCCTTGTAAAAACATAAGTCACGGTCACATGATGTTTCGCTCAATGACCGAAGCGAACATGCAGTCATATTTGTCACAATCATGTGATTTACTGCCTAATAGCCCCAGCTTTGCCAATAATCTTATTAAGAATGAAAAAGTGTAAAATCAAATGTTAACCATGAAAAATTCAAACAGCAAAATAAAAAACCAGTGGGAAAGTGGGAAAAGAGAAAGTGGGAAAAAGAAAGGCCTCTTGCTTTTTCACACTTTTCCTTTCTTGCTCTTTACACCAACTGTGGCTCATTTCAATTTTAGTCACTAAGCAAGGACTACTTATACATTCTTTGGACAAAGTTCTACTGTTTTGCCACTTTTTTCAGACTAGACCATTTTCCAAGTCTTTGCTTCCACAAAATAATCCTCTTGCTGCCCTTGTCAAGATAGATGGCCGGAGCGTATTTTTTAAATCTCAAAGGAGAAATTTTAAAACCAGCAGTTAAAATATTCTTTAGTGTGTTTTTCTATTACCAGAGTCTTATTTATATATATATATAAATATTCCATGTCATGTTCTGAGAAGCTATCATTTTACGCTGGTGGCGGGGAAACTCTGGTCCCTCATTAATCCAAAACTAACTCTAGTGGCTAAATGTGTTTTTGGAGCTCGGTGGTATCCTTCAGTGAAGTGTGTTGTGTAAATTGCCAGTGATGATGGCTTGCTCTCCAGTTAAATGTGTATACTTCATGCGGGTGCTATACAAGCAGTGGGTGCAACAATATATGGTGTACAACCAATCGGCATTATCATTCTGTCTCCCATTCCCCTAAACCACCCTGCCTACACATACATGTACACATACACACACACACACACACACACAAATTATTGTCAGTATGGTCCAATTTACATGCTACTCTAAATGACACAATCCTGGTCTCAAAGATTATTTCATATCATTCCAAGCAATATGCTTCTCTTTCTCTTTTCTCAACACTGGGGCCTCATACATAGTTATATATCGAGCTGATGATGCTCACCCTGTACAGAGGGGGCTGCCATCAAGGAATATAACTATGAAATCCAACCTAATCAGAGATCCAGAGTACATATTACATTATGTTGCTTGAAATAGGAGTAGCAACGGAAGAGACAAATCAAATCAAAATAATGTACATACTAGGGCCTTGTATAATTTGACCAGTTCACTTTCAAGTTCTTTTGCCAATCAAAGATTGAGCAAATATAGCCTACAGACATGCCACATAGGTTTAGCTTTTCTATCCAAAATAATTCCTATGTGAGAATATGAACACAGACCCATAATGGGGATTTGGCCCTACAAACTGTCAAGTTTTTGTGTGGCAAACGCAGTACAGTAATCCACCAACAAAATGTGCTGATATTAATGTCTAGATGCCTAATGCCTGACTAATGTCTCTCTACTCACTAGGTCACCGAATAATTTTATCCAATTAAGAAGCCCCTCTCTTTCTTTAAGTAGGTCATTGGCATCTTCAAATATCTAAGAGAAAGCCAGCACTACATCTTATACCTTTGGTGTCAATGAGTGAAGTCTTTCCTTGACTTCTGTAAGTTGCCCTGACCATCGCCTTTTCTGAATGAAAATTCTGGTTGGGGAATGTGCTGGGTTTTTTTTTGTTTTATTTTGGTTTTAAATAAATTTTAATACTAATTGTTCAGGCTTGTTGATTTGTTTTACTGTTTGGATCTCGCTGACAAGCTGGTTGGATGACAAAATGCAAATTAACTCTGTGGAGATGAGTTATGTTTTATTTGCCCAATATAAAGACTGTTTTCCATGAATTATCTGGAAATGTGGGGGATGGAACCAACTCTCTCATTCAGATAGAAACTGATAAAAAAAATAGGTGGAAGAAGACATTCTGGTTGCTAAATCTTGATTCTTAAAAACTAACCATAATTCGGATGGCTGCTTGCCTAGTGAATTTTTACCCTTCAAGGTAACTCATGCCTAACTAGGGCTTTTGGGTTGTCTTCGTCCATTTTTAGCCTTCTCTTTACAGTATAACTGTTGTTTTTCCTTCCCCATCTTCATTTTTCCTAGTTAATCCATGGATAAAATGGACTTCATCACAGAATCAGCCTTTTGTGTGAAACAATGATCCAGCAGAATATATGAGGGTTTTTTTAAAATGACCCTGTAATCCCATGCCTCAGGGTGGAGTCGGGACGACTGAATGGCGCCGAGTGTTTATTGGCCGGATGCCCTTCCTGGCCCCTATGTTCACAGCAGACAATTACTCATTGCTCCCAGAGAAATATCTGCCATTACCTAGAATTGAACTATATAGCCTACTGATTGTGAGGCGAGAGCTCCACCTCTAGGCCACCAAGCTGCTCCAGCAGAATATATTAGATTCATTATCATTCTTTAAGACATGTGTATCCACTGCAGGATGAAGGCCTCTTCTGCATGTTTCCAACCAATACGGTCCTGAGCTTTCTTTTGCCAATTGGACATACTTGCTGATGTCATCAATCCATCTTGTTTTAGGGATATGAGCTTACTATACATTAATTACCGGTTCACCTTGGACACTATCACCTCAAGGACTGCATACCCAGAAAATAAAAACCCTTCAATATCATCAGAAGCAAAAACATTTATTCAGAGACAATTCCCTATTGAGTGGGCCTCTTGCAGCTTGTTATGTATACCCTACCACCCTAAGACGGCCTTGTTGAAATTCAATAGCAAAATACCATTTTCTTATTATATATTGCATGTACAGTACATCCTCAATCCGGAATCACTGTATTTTGCCTAAATTTGGTAGAGAGTGTTACCAATAGGAACAGGAATGGGGGATCATTCCTGTCCCCACCTTCAGCATTCCTGGGTAAAGGCCCAAAAGCATCACTGATAGTCTAGGGAGTTTTATTGGTAGGAGATTACGGGAGGGAATGTAGTTTATGCATTTCACTGAATTAATTAACTCATCCTAATCCCACGGGACGTTGTGAGCATACCACGTCAATGAGGAGAAAGCTAAGAACATAATAATAAATGAGTCAATTGGAATATCAACTCCCTCCCAATATGACAAAGAGCAAATATAAGCCCCAAAGGAAACCCAAGTAATGTGCCCAAAATTTTAATCAACGGGAATCGAAACCACGTTAAAATGAAACTAGTTTAAATCTATTTCCAGGACTGCAACGAGTGGGGGCTGTACTTTTGAGGGGAGGGAGAAGAGTATTCCACAAAGTGAGAACTATCCCAAAAAAGTTCTGCTGCCTCACTCCTGCCTTGTGGTTCTCACAAGGGGAGGGTATTTTCAGGCGGCCTGCTCTCAATGACTAAACCCAATGGACAGATTCTGACATATCTTGGGAAAGGGAATGGGTTGCCTCCCAAAGCCAGACATTCCTATTCCCCACCATTCCATTCAAAAAGTGCAAAAACATTCTGGGCTCTCTTCCTTTAGTTAGATCTTACATAATAGCTCTTCAGCTATAGTATATACACATGGATATACAAACATCGAAATCCCAAACTGTCCACATCGAAGATCAATTTACAGACTCGGTCTGTTCGCGAGAATGAAGAGCGGGAAGGGAAACGATCCCACAAAGCAAAAACGAGAACCATGGCAATTTATTGAAGACAATGCCCTTTGAAAAATGCCTATGAAAAATCTCATTTTCGTAGCCAAAGAAGAGACAGTAGCATCCAATAAAGCCTGGGCCACCGTTTGACAATTCTCTGGCCAACTAAAAGGAGGGGACTTCCCTCAAACAGCGGCCTCTAAAACCTAGTTCCGGTCTTGAATTGCTTCCTTCGCTGCACAGAAAACGTTCCAAGCTAATCAGGCTCAGGCGTTTGTGTGTGACCCAGTTCCCCTTTACGCAACGGATTGGCTGCAAGAAAGCACTGGCCAAATGCTGCCAAGAGGTATCATTTGTGCTTACCCTTGGTATTAAAAATTCTCCAGGTAATGTGTCAAAAAAAGTGGCCTTTTCTTGAAACGGCCTCGTGATGTCATCGAATCCAAACTTATGGATGAGACCAAGTATGTGTTTCTGTATTATTAGAACAGATTACATACGATGAAGAGATGAAGAGATGAACGGTGAAGGTCACCATTTCCTCAGTGCCTCAACTTCCAAGATGTACTTTGTGGGCAATTCTCAGAAAACATGAGTCGAAAGTTCAGTTTGAAGTAGGACGGGTGCATCGCTGTCTTCTTTCTTCAGAAGGAGGAGTGCCTTCTATAGACTACAGCATTCCAGATGCACAAGCAGACATTAAACTGGGAAATGTGATGACTAGAAAGAAGAGTTTCCTCTTTTATCCAAAAGAGAGGTACAGCTAGCTTAAAAATCACGAGAAAGCCAACTGAGCTATCCCAAGTGGATTTCCCAGTTTAAATGTTGCTTCCTGGTTTAGTTCCAAGCCAAATGATGTCAACACTGGTGATTCAGGGACCAATTGTGTATCTGGACCCCACAAAAAAGTGTATTTAACAAGACAAGTGAGAACCGGCTTGGGAATTGGCAGTACTTTAAAAAAAGTGAAGAGAAAAACAAAGAGAACACATACACAAAAAGAATAAACCAAGATGTTCCTTTACAAAGAAGTCAAAATAGGGGGGAAACCTAGCTGGCAATGAGGAGCAGTATCCAGCCTGCTGAGGAATGGCAGGTAATGGGAGCGGACAGCGGAGATCTCTGGCCACACATATCTGGACCTATCAACCAATGTAGATCCGATGGAAGTCATTGGCTCCAAATGCAGCATTGCACTTGGGACATTTGCGCTGTCGAGTATCGTAGCGGGTCTTGACACATTCAAAACAGAAGACGTGAAAGCATTTCGTGAGCACAGCATCCTTCTTCCGCATGTTGCAGCAGGGGCAGGTCAGGCGAGCCTTTGGGAAAGACAGGGCAGAGTTTAGGAGCGGAGGTCAACAGACAAGTCCTCCCCTTTTAGTCTACGAGGGAGAAAATGTTTGTTCCTCATCCTGGAAAGGCGAGAGGGCTCTTTCCTTCTATGAAAGGAAATTTTAAAAAGTTCTGCTTATACAATATATCTCCCAAATGAGCCAGCTCACTAGTGGCACTTTTTATCCTTCTCCAAACTTCCAAGGATATGCACAAACCCACCAAACCCAAATGTCTATAGTCCTCAAATGGTCTACCTTATAGTCTTTGATCTCCTCCATGAGGATCTCATCACAGTTGGGAATCATGTCTGGTTTCTTCGTTGTCTCCAGTTTCCTTCGTAGCCGTGAAATATCCTCCTACAGGAAAAAAATATGAGTTGGGTAGGCCTGTTATCTTCTTGCCTTTCAGATGGCAAAGAAGAATGTCAGGTTCCCATTGTAATGGAAATAAATCCGGTAAAAGTTTCATAAACACCTTCATTTTGGCTTTTACCACCCAGCAGAGTTTCACATGATTTAGAAAAATTCATGGATCTGTTTTAAGCTGTTATGAAAATGAGAAAGCTGTAGTTCTTCCATTATTATTAGAGCCTTGTAGAACTCTTTTTGAAACTCAAAAACTGGATTAAAATTGATATGTGAATTGCAGGAGCTCCACTTTAGATGTTCAGCGCCAGCATTGACCACCAAAAAAAGCAACAGTGGAAACCACTGAAAATGACCCATATAACAGTGACCAAGCTATCAAACTAGAGGAGCCAAAACCAGGTCAGAAAACAAGAGGCAGCTATATAATCTGAATTAATGAAGCTGGAAATAAAGGCAAATTGTGAGAGGTAGCTAGCCAAGCAAAGAACTGCATGCCGGTTACCTGGGCCCGTTTGAAGTTGAACATGTCTTTTTCCTTTGTTACACTATTTTCCACAATCTCATCCTTGAAGTCGTGCAATTTCTTCTGCGCCAGCTCCAGTTGGGCCCGAAGGTCATCAGCTAGCTGAGCAGCATCCATAGCCTAAAAAACAAAACCGTAACGTTTCCACTTATTGAAATTTACACAAGGGATAACAACACTCCAAAGGTTAAATCAGAAGCTTCATCTTATTGCTTTGGGAATGTATGTAAAAAGATTCTTGACAAAGACAGAAAGACAGAAAGACAGAAAGGCAGAAAGGGAGGG
>JANHGC010004755.1:19799-30305 GCA_027560395.1 Boaedon fuliginosus | reverse complement strand
GCAGAATTAGCTTGCAGTACTGCACTCTAACCACTGCACCACAGTGGATAGCTAATAAAATATCTGCATTCTTCATAGTTTATGTTGTAAAATTTGGAAATAAATTCAACAATAAAATTTGGAAATAATTGTTCCAAAATAATGAAGCAATGCATAACAATAAAGCCATAGTGGTGCAGTGGTTAGAATGCAGTATTGCAGGCTTACTTCTGCTGACTGACTGCTGCCAGCAGTTTGGTAGTCCAATTCTCATCAGCTCAAGGTTGACTCAGCCTCCCAAAGTCGGTAAAATTAGGACCCAGATTGTTGGGGGCAATATGCTGATTCTGTATACTGCTTAGAGAGGGCTGTAAAGCACTGTGAAGCGATATATAAGTCTAAATGGTATTGCTAGTGCTAATAGCACTTAGATTTATATACCACTTCATAATAGTTACAGCCCTCTTTAAGCTGGTTACAGAGACAGCATATTGCCCCAAAAATCTGGGTCCTCATTTTAATGACTTCAGAAGGATGGAAGAATAAGTCAACCTTGAGCCGATCAGGATCCAAATGCTGGCAGTTGGCAGAAGTAGCCTGCAATACTGCATTCTAACCATTGTGCCACAATGGCTCTCTAATGTATATTTTGATTCTATAGTACATTATAAGATTTTAGGATTTCTCTTTCCTATAGCATTTTATTTCTTTTCCTTTTTGTTTATTTCTTTTCACTTTTACAGATATTTCTAAATATATTTATAATGGTATAAATAACTTTGTAGTGAACTTCCTATTACACAGAACTAAAGCAAATAAAGAAATCAAACATAAAATGAAGTAACTACAAATTACAAAATATATAAATAACCATTGTGGACTCAAACCTCAAGCAGCAAAAGTCTACCATGAATAAGTTGAAATATTAATGATGTTTGGTACTATCTACATGAAACAATCAAAATGAAAGGTTTTCATTGATTTTATTAGGAATTCAACTAAATCAGAAAACAAATATAATTCAGCAATAGAAAGATGGATGAAATTTAAAAAGCAACTGAACCAAATAGTACCACATGTGTTATAGGAAGATTATAAAGATGCCTTTTGATGAGCTACAGTGCAGACTGGATTATATACCAGGTTAACCTGCAAGTAGTTTGGACCTAAGCATGTAAGAATAGACACAACATTTAACTTGGAAGGCGTGGGAAATTACTAAAGCCTGTTCTTTCAATTTCCAGCTCCAACAAGATTCAGTATTCAAGGATTTCAAAACACATTGTTGGATTGATAATCTTCAGACAATATAGACAATAGCCAGGAGTAATGGGAATTGGAAATCTAGTAATATGAGAAAAGTCAAAAAGTGCCCTTAATATAGTTCATCAAATTCAAAATTCATCTTATTTGATAATTCGAGTTTACTACAAAGCATAGTCTGCCCTATTGTGGCAACTCTCTTGATGTGAAGTTGCAATTCCAGCCAAATATCTATTTTTAGCATAATTTCAAAAGAAGCAACTACTATAAATCATTATTTATTTGTCAAATTGGCAGTAAAGTCAATGGACTAGCAACAGATTAGCCCATATTCCCTGTAAGGTTATTTAAGTACAAATGTTTTGAAAATACAGTATCCATAAATTCTGGAAAATGCCGTACCTCCACTGTTCAGCTTCTGAGACAGCACATCCACTCTCTCCTGAAGTTTATCATACATTGTCACAATCTGTGTGACTGCACGGCGGGAAGACTCAAAACGTTCCTGTAGTTGGGATTCCATTTCCTCACTAGTGCTACTAGCCAGTGTAGCCAGAAAGGAGAAAGCAGGTTCAAATATTTCTCCTAAATTATAATAGTAAAAGTAAGTAATTATAACTAGATGTAATCTGGATCCAAAAAATAAATTATTTCATACTACCATGAGATCATAAGCATCTGTAAAACATTTACTATCCTGTATCAGATACTTTACCTCGATCCCTCTCATCTTTACGCTCTTGGTTGCTGTCTGAATCGGGTTCTGGTTCTGGTACCACCAGTGCTTTTCGCTCTGATAGGAGATCCCCAAGGCCTTGATCCAAGTCATAGCGTTTCAAAATGATGCGAATGTTCTCATCAAACTGAAAAGAGGACATGTTTCGTTGATAAGAACATTTGCCAAGCAAACGTTTGCCAAGCCGCCTTGAATTCCCTTTGACTGAGGAAGAAAGGTGGGGTATAAATCAAATAAATAAATAAAATCTATATCTATAAAAGAGAGGTGTTTGTTTGTATGTGCTCTATACAAACTTTCAGTTCTGCACCAATCTACCTCAAACTTGGCAGACAGTAGCAAAGCACAGTAAGAAAAACACTGTTGGGGTCTCCAAAAGGTAGATGCCCTTTCTGACCCCTTTTGGGGAGGGGGGCAAAGAGGACATTCTTGACAAACAAGCAGCAATTTTCTACTGAGTGTGTGCAGATTTGCTTCTCTCTACTGAGCACATGCAGTTTTCAAATTGACTGAGGCACCATATTAAAACCTCTGAGGTGTCATGTTTTATACATATAAATTCCAGATTTGCCCCAGAGGCGATGGGCCCAAGACACATGGAGCATCCCACCCCGCCAGGTAAGGTCTCCTACAATGTTGGAGGGGGCACGGAGGCTTAGGAAGGCCCACAAACAGCTGCAGCCCAGTGCCCCTGCCAAGCCCTGGCTGATTTTCTCACAGCTGGCCTGCCCTTGGCCCAGAGATGGCCGGAGCAGAGATGTGGGAGGGGGTGCCAGGGGCTTCGGAAGGCCCACAAACGATGTGGCACAAATATACTTCTTAAAAAAAAAAACCCAAGCAAGGTGAGGTAATCAGCTAGTATCTCATAAAGGTAAATGAATATTCCATCAATTTACTACCACAGTGCTACAAGAAAATCAAATTCCAACCAATAGTCAATATACCACAGCAACAACCCAATAGATCCAGCCCTATCAATTGGCTTGGGGATGAGATGGGGGAATTCCGTACTGGAGGTGGCTGCTGGATTTATGGTAGAACCCCTCCTCCCCCTCTCACTCTCTGCTCTCCACCTGACCATATTTTTTTATTATCATATTAATGCATTCTTGTATTCTTTTTCATTGTTTATTTCATTCTTATATTATTTTACTTCTGTTCTGTTTATGCTCTTTTCCTTTCTTCATTTTTATTGTTGTAAGTCCCACAGAGAGATAGGCAGCAAATAAATTTAACAAATAAATAAATGAAACAAATCTTCATTAAAAAGCACGAATCCATGCAACTAACCACAGGACAGACATAATCTATGAAAAGGGTTTCATACCTTAAAAGCATGTCAGAATCACCAACGGTTACCAGGGAATCCACAAACTAGCAAAATCAATTCAAAATGTCCTAAACAATCTCAAAGACCCATTGGTCAAATAAGATGAGGAAGAATCATTTACAATACACAATGCAAGATCTATGAAAAATACTTATTTTGGATAAAAAGGTGAAATATTGTCAAATATCACTTGGGGGAGTGGCTTCAGAAAACTCAATGAAAATTTATTACTTTCACAGCATACAGACAAGTTAAACCACAGTTTTTATTAGGATGCTATAGATATTTTAGACTAAGCCAGATCTAAGAATGTAAGAAAATTCCAAGAGGGTTGGTATTCTCACAAATTAGCAAGCAACAGACATATATATGTGAGCCATTCAAAAGAAACTACCAGAGACAAAGAAAAAGGCAAATAAGCCAGAGAATATTATCTTTTATCATACCCCTCTTAACCGTATACCCAGATAAATAGGAATCAGCATTTAATGATTGTAATAAGCACCTGATGATAGCATTCTAATCAAAGAAGAAATACCACAAATCAACACATCCTGTCCAAACCCACTTCACAGCCAAGAAATCTCACCACCCCATGTTAAACCATTGATGATGTCACCTTGTCTGGTAACAAAACATCTACAAGGAAACCAAACTCAGAAAACATCAAGAACCCAATGAAGCATAATATTTTCACTGAACTACTTTATGCCCAAATGTCCCTTGCTCTGGACACATTTTATTTGTCTAATGACTCAGAACCTTAGGTCCTTTCCTCACTGTTTAATTTAAATGTTTTCCATTCATCCTTGAGTCAACTGGAAACTGTACTGTCATGAAATTATTGATCCCTAACCCATCACTATTGCCTCGGTTTCCACTCATTGCCATTCATGCAACTTCTGTACAAGGTCAGTCAGCCTAACAGATATTACATGCCTTGAGGCTATTCTTAGACACTATTGGAAGAAGGGAGGAAAACAATTCTGTAACACCAGCGCAGCTAACAATGACTTAAGCCATCTCACTCATGAACTGGAGGCAAGATAAAGGTCATGGCATTAAAATAATGCTTTCAGGGCATATTTGCTTTCTCCTGAAATGAAAGTGGAAAATGCCCTAAGAGTAAATATTACCTGCATTGTAAGCATTTGGGACAGGACAAGGACTGCATATATTGAGGCTTCCATCCAGAAATGTTGAAGTCATTTCATATATTATGGTTACATTTTGATTTGAGGGTACATCAGTTCATAAGGTTGGCCCATTTAAGTTGAGAGTATACTTGCAACTTTTAAGGAAAACTACATCTGTACCTAATCAGAGGGTTAGGGTTCTTTTTTAATTACAATTTTTGACTAGGCCTTTAAAATAAAAGAGTACAGTGAAGAATCAAGAATGTGCAGGAGGTGTTTACAGGAGCAGGAGGCTTGGAGGGGGTAAGCTATGATTTGACAACCTATACCCCGAAATAACTGAAGAAAAGAACCCTATTATAGAGTAAGTGGCGGATTTGAGTGAAGGGGAGGTGCCTCTTAACGCACTGAAATTGAAAGTATTTGAAGGAGAAATACAACCCTGACCGGAAGACTAAGCATGCTTGGGAGTGACTTGGGAATGATAGGAGTAGAATTATTCAAAGTCGAAGTGGCCTGATTTATTTTTATTACTTTTTAAAAAAAGAAAAGACACGGTTGTGGTGTGGACTATATGGTTAAAGAAAAAAAGGGTGAAAAATGAAGATGCTTGAGGATTTGAAAGATCAAATTCCAAAGATGTTTGTCAAATGAAAGAGCTGTTCCGCCGGGATAAAAGTGAAAAAAAAAAATACTGTTTGAAAGTGGCATTTCTCTGTTGACTTGAAAGGAGGAGGTGCTTGAAAGCTTTGTTAAAAGGAGGAGATGGAAAATTATCAGAAAAACAAGCCAGCAGTGATTAAAGAAGAGGCGGAGCTGCAATAAGATGGGTGGCGAGATCTTGGGGTGTCGGTAGTGGAATGACTGGAGGAGAGAGGCATGTGATGGTGGATGGCCTGGACTGCAACCAGAGCAGACGAGAAACTGGCAGGAAAGTAAAGATGTCATCAGGCAACTGAAGGGTGGAAGTATACTTACGAGGAGACACATGGAGAGTGGAGAAGAAGATGGGAACCGGGGGAAGAGATGATTCAATAAAAAATGGAGACAAGAAGAATGCGTAAAAGGGATGATGGGTAATGATTTTGTAAAAGAGGGTTAAGTATAATGATGCATTGGTTTAAAGATTAAAAAGGAGATCAGGAAACATGAAATAGCATCATTGTATATTATTAAGCAGATAGACTATGTAAAGATGAATGGAGACCTGGGAGATATTAATTGTACGATTAAAGTGTATTTATATAGACAGTATTGGGGCGGGGGGAGAAAAAAACATGATTGTGGATGGGAATAAAGGGGAAAAAAGAAGGGAAATGAGGAAATTATAGTGATATTGTTTATTTTGGATATTAATATTATATAAAAAGGGTGTTAATATTTGTTCAGGGAACATGAGACGGGATATAGGATTCTATTAATTTATTTTTGATTGAGTGGAATAGAAAAGACAAGAAGAGTGAGGGGGTAAATGGAGAATTAGAGATAGGTAATGATATTTTTGCATATAGCACTGGGTAGGTAGCTTGTTTTAAAGAGAAAGACTGGAGAGAGACTAGATATATAATATACTATTAATTTTTATATAGATAGAATTTTAAAGGAAATATGAAGTGGATGGGGTTAATAGAAATGGAAGTAGGAAACTATTGTGATTTTGTGGGGGTGGAAAATGCTGGTCCTTGGAATTTGTATTGCATAAAAAAAGCGTAACCTTGTTTGGAAATTGACTTATAAGATAAATGAATTGAATAAATGTTCGCTAAATATGTGGAAAAATACGGAGTTTTTTTATTATAACAGTATAAAGATTAGTGACAGAGGACCCAAAGATGATGATGTTTAAAGATTAATGAACTTAAGAAAGATAGATATTGGGAGAAAAGAATTACCACTTGTGCTATTGTAATTGAAGTAGATATGACTGATTGCTTATATCTAGATATGTCTCAAATTTAGAAAAAGAGAAAAGTGTGATTGTTCACATCTTAAACTAAATTAATGGACTCATAATTAGACCCTTTTGTATATGGATGAAATATTATTGAATAGAAATGAATACGATATGTATCGACTTTTATATTTAAAAATCCCCATTGTTTAAGGTAGAATGTATATGGAAGGAAGATACAACCCTGTGGTGTACCAGTGTAAGGGCTGAAGAGAGATGATTACCTAATCTGATCCTCTGAGAGCAGACATGAAATCCATAATCCAAAGGCAGATTGAATAAGGAAGTCCAAGATCCATAACTTTAGACATTGTCTTTCTGGACTACAGTGTATGACATTTCTCACTGGGAGACTTTTCCTTGCCGCAACATCAGCTGAGACAGCTCACTTCAGTTTCAACAAAAACGATTGCATCGGTTTTGGTCTTAGTAGACATATGTCAGTTCTGACATATGTAGGTAATGATAGTTGGAGCAAAAAATTCATCTCTGGTCTTGCAGTGAGATTCTCTTTGCGAGCAGGGAAACCTTACTCTGCAGGAGTTGCTGGGTGGATGCAACTTTGCAAGAAGCGGACCAGGCTGTTTCCTGTCCCAGAGGATTACGTGCCTACCTTTTCATTCTGGCAGAAAAAAAACACCACTTTGATTTCAAGGTGACCCAAATTCTTGTATCGGGAAGAATTGAGTTAATTAGGCAAATCAGCATTTGCTTTCTGAGTCTTGAGTTGCCTTAACAAAAGCCTGCAGGGGGGCAATCATGGGGAGGGGAGAAGCAACTTGGGAGGGGAACGGCAGTGGCTGCCCACTCAGTTCAGGTATCGATAGAAGGAGGGTAGCAGAACCCAGATGTTGGGCACGTCAGCCCCCTCTTTTGTAATAGCAGAATAACAAAGTTGTAAGAGACCTTAGAGGTCTTCTAGTCCAACCCCTGCTCACATAGAGAACCTATACAATTTCTGACAAGTGGCTGTTCAGTCTGTCCAGTCTCCTCTTAAAAGCCTCCAGTGGTGGTACACCCACAACTTACGGAGGGGAAGCCGTTCAAGTGGTTGATGTTCTTACTGTTGGTTGCTTCACTCTGTGATTAGTTTCCATCCATTGCTTCTTGTCCTGCCTTCTGGTGCTTTGGAAAATAGGCTGCTCCCCTCTTCTTGGTGATACCTGAAGAATCTCTTCTTCAGATATTGGAAGGCTGCTATCATGTCATCCCTAGTCCTTCTTTTCCTTAAGCTTGACATACTCAATTCCTGGGACCATTCTTGGTGCATTTTAGCCTCTAGGCCCCTCATTTTCTTCGTTGCTCTTCTCTGCGGTCTTTCCAAAGTCTCAACATCGGATGCAGTATCCCAGGTGTGGTCTTACTAAGCCTTTGTAAAGCAATAGTAGTACCTCACATGATCTATCCCTCTGTTAATACAATTTAGGATTGCATCAGGGGTTTTTTGGCGGCGGCTGCTCTGGCACAGCGGGCTCATATTTATTTATTTATTTATTTATTTATTTATTTATTTATTTTATTTATTTATACCCCGCCTCATTTCCCCAGTCAAAATGATTTAAGTGATTGTCCACTAGGACTCCAAGGTCCCTCTCACAGTTGTTGTTAATTGAGTTAGGTTTCACCCAATCTCTACCTGTACTTTTGATTTTTCTTGCCTACGTGTAAAACCTTGCTTTTCTCCACCTTAAATTCCCTGTTGTTGGATAGGGCCCATTGCTCAAGTCTGTCAAGATCTTTTTGGATCCTGAGCTTGTCTTCTGGAGTCTTGGCTATTCCTGGCAAGCTCCGTGTCATTTGCAAATTTGATGAGGTCCCCTTCTATTCCCTCATCTAAGTCGTTTATGAAGATGTTGAAGAGTCCTGGGCCTAAGATGATTTATTTATTTATTTAGCATATGACAAATACATGGACCTGCAGTGGCTCAAATGTTACGTCCAGTCCACCCAGCCATTCAAGGACAGGGTGGCCTATGTTGAAAAAATCAGACATTGGGCCCGGGTAAGCTCATGATGGACATTCAGACACAATGTGATGGATATTTTGTCAAGGAGCACCACAGTCACACTGGGGGGTAGAGACAAGACCCCATGTTGGGTACGGATCCTGTTCAAAGTTGACCAGTGCTGGCAAGGAAGGTCAAAACCTGGCACCTTTTGTGTACGTAACTACGTAACTGCCTGTATCTGGACGTTCAGCAGCCCATTTGGCTTTCCACTGTGTCTTGATGTCAAAGTTGTTAGACAACTGTTGAGCAAATGCCAGAGTGGGTTTCTCATAATTTTCTTGTACTCCTTCACTAAAACTTCCTGCCTTCGTACAGTTGGTGGTACAATGTGACTCAAGACAGAGAGCCAGCAAGTAGGAGCTGATTTTATGCAACCGCTTATGATCATTTAGTCTAGCATCGATCTTGTTAATGTGGCAGCTATTAGGCCAAACGGGTGCAGTATTCAGCTGTGGAGTAGAACAACCCTAGTGCTGATATTGGCCTAAGTCGAAACATTGTGGTACCCCACTGCTTGCTTCCTTCCCTCCATGTAGCACCATTAAGGACCACTCATCGAGTGTGGTTTGTCAGACAGTTACAAATCCACCTGATGGTGATGTTGTCTATTCCACATTCAACTAGTTTATGAATGTGATATGTATACATTGTTATATACATTGTAATATAATGATTTATATTACATTATTATTAAATATTAAAGTTGGTAAAATGTAATATATATATATATATGTAAGTCTTTGGTTATTCGGGTTTTCTTCTGCGTAAAATTGGAAGTATCTTGGCGACATTTCGACGAGGTCGCACTCGTCATCTTCAGCAACAACTTCATTGGCCAATTTGAATTTCACCACACCGCAAACCAACCCACCCACAAAACAAACCCACACCCGCAATGAAGACGTGACATGACCACAAACCCGAAGCCAAACAGCAACAACATCATTAGCCAAAAGTACTATACCACCGACCAATCCAAACACAGCCAGACCTCCAGCCAATCAGGACACAGCCCCACTAGCATTGCTCCCAGAAGTACAAAGTCAAAGGTACCAGCCTGAAAACCAGCCTGAGGTACCAGCCTGAAGATGACGAGTGCAACCTCATTGAAATGTCCCCAAGATACTTCCAATTTTACACGGGAGAAAACCCGAATACCAAAGACTTATATACAAACACGCAAAAACCTCAGAAAACGTGTGTGTGTGTGTGTGTGTGTGTGTGTCTTATTTAACAATTAAATGCATTTAATCATTAATTTCAAATGAATTCAACTATGTAGAAGGACCCAGAAGAGAACTGAAATATGGCCATACTGATATTGTCCATCAGTGACTTGGGAGTTATTTCTATAAGGGACACCAATTTTTTGCAGCCCCCCCAAAAAAACAAAAACATGTTCTCTTTTTCCATCATTTTCTCTCTCTCCTTCCCAAACCTCTCTTAAAATCAGGATCTGGTGATTGTCCGCAGAGAATGTAGGGATGATTGATTTGCTTTGATTCAACCCCCCCCACCTGAGAAATGGAATTGTGGGAAGAATAAACAAACAGGTGTGTGAAATCCATCAGAGGATTGTATTTATTTATTTATTTTATTTATTATTTGAACTTATATCCCGCCTTTCTTCACCAGTCAAGGAGAACACAAGGTGGCGTACAACAATATATAAAAACAATAAGCATTAAAATTAACAATAAAAAATATTAACAATACAATCTTAAAACAATTCACTAAAGTTCTTAAAAACACACACATAACAATAGCAGCCATACAATCCTGTTCATACAGGGGAGTCATTTATTCTGAGGCAATTTTGCTTCTTATTACAGTAAAACTTCATCAACAACAAACGTGAAAAAATGGATAATAATATTTCCTTATCTCAAATAAAGAGAAACAGAGATCTGATTTGAATCAGTTTACTTTTCCAATAGAAAAGAATTAAATGTTGGTCTATTAAAAACAAGCAGGGTTAAGTTGACTTGAATCATGCTCATTCATGTTTCCTAAGTTACCGTATGAACTCGAGTATAAGCCGACCCGAATATAAGCTGAGGTACCTAATTTTACCTACAAAAACTGGAAAAACTTATTGACTC
>JANHGC010004755.1:5316-19699 GCA_027560395.1 Boaedon fuliginosus | reverse complement strand
GCATATCGGACAAAGGTAAGACTTAATTGTTTGTAACAGGGGTCAACATAAACTTCAAATATTCCAACAATATCTTCTTTTTTTCTAAGAGTCCATATCTGTCCATTATCCTATTAATAAGGGAGGTGGAAGGAAGGAAGATGGCAGTCCAATAAAAAAAACCAGAGCAAGGCCAGGTAATCAAGTAGTAAATAAAAAAAATTAAAGGGATGGGACCATTAGGGGAAAAATGCAGACCTGACTCCAGTAGCGGTTGACGATCAGTAGCGAAGCATCATCCGTGGCTTGACGCTTTTCCAGCTTCTCTATGTGGTCTCGCAGCTCGTCTTCAATAGTTTGTCGTTGGTCCAGCATCTCTGCCAGTTTTCGGTTCTTAGTCTGAAGTGTGCGAATGTCCAGTTCTTCCTGAAATATAGCCAACATGGTACGGTGATCACAATGTTGATCTAGATTTGGGAAAAATAACTATTCATTTCAATGTATGTCTGAAGTGGTAAGTCAGCAGTAAGCAACCTGATGATCTCCACATTTTTGGGACAAAACTATCCATAATCCTTTGTTACTGAATTTCAAAATCTAGAGAATGCTAGGTATCTACATTTCAAAATCTAATTCATAACATTTTACACTAAAGGGAAAGGGTTATCGCACAAAGTTTCTCAAATATCCCCCCAAAAACTGGCAATATATCTTCCTATAAAAATCTATAAAGAAAATTAATATGAAAGGGAAAATAAATGAATAAAGACTCACAATTAATCATCCACATCCTACCCTAGAAACAAGTTTATCACTTTCATGACAGTTAGACTGAAGTCCACCCAGCTTCGTGATAGAACTCATCCCAGTGGCTGTGGGAGTCCAGGAGCGTATAATAACCAAAATTAATTTTGCATTCCACAGAAAGAGTAAAGCCCAACATGAGATACAAACCGTTGAGGAAACACCACCAAGCTTAATAGTCTCCACAGTGGTCTCTGACTCCTCAACTCCTGCCTTCTTCTCGGGAGGAGCTGATGGGCTTGTCTCCACGGCCACTCGTTTGTTCCCAATCCCAGACATAGCTACAAACTGGAGGTTCCCACTTCTCCAATTATTCTTCCTGAAAGAAAGAGAAGGAATGTTGTAAATATTTGAATTTTAACTATTCTCATTTGTCTTATTAAGACATATTTCCAACGATAAGGAAAAAAGAACTAAACAAGACAACATTTGAAATAAAATACATGCAAATCCCCTCTCTGTATTATGTTTGCAGAGGCCTCGTTAGTTTTAAACAAAAAAAAAACAATTCTCTTCATCTTGGAATCCATCATCTCACAAATGCTTGTTTAATTTGCTATTTACTGCTTTTTTGCCCATTTGAGATCTGCTGACAATCCCCTGGGATCAGAGCCGAGAACATTTACATTTGATTTAATCATTTTGAAGCACGCAGGGATTTGAACTGCATCTGGTTATGGAGTCCTTAATGCTCTCTCACTTAATTGTTAGCTTGCAGATGTTTCACTGCCCCCACTAGACCCCCCCCCATAAAACTGGCAAGGCAAGCTATTGTATATAAACAGAAAGGAAACTCTACACTCACTGACACTGATGATGTTACCTAGTTGGCTAATGAAACATTTGCAAACAACCAAGCTCGGACAGCAGTAAGGACTCCATAGTTCAATCCTAAACTACAGATATTCTACAGTTAGTCCTTGACTTACGACAACAATTGAGCTCAAAAATGTATGTTGCTAAGTGAAAAATGTGTTACGTGAGTTTTGCCCCATTTTATGACTTTTCTTGTCACATTTGTTAACTGAATCACTGCAGCTGTTAAATTAGTAACACGACTGTTAAGTGAATCTGGTTTCCCCATTGACTTTGCTTCTCAGAAGGTTGCAAAGGGTGACACTGCAACCATCATATATACGTGAGTCCGTTGTCAAGCATCTGAATATAAACCATTGTGTCCACGAGGATGCTGCCATGGTTGTAAGCGTGAAAAATGGTCACAAGTCACTTTTTTCAGTACTGCTGCCACTTCAAAACGGTCACTAAATGAACTGCTGTAAGCTGAGGACTACCTGCATTGTCCTCTAGCTTTCCATAAGCTGGACAGCAAAAATACAAAGGCAGCAAGAAGGTGGGAGAGAGTTAACAAACGAAACATCCTAAGGAATAAAGTCTTATCCTACCCCTGGATCAAAACTTTGTTCTTTAGCCTGTCATACGTTTCGTTTGGTAACTCGGTCCCACCTTCTTGCCACCTTTGCATTTTTGCTGTCCCACTTACTGAAAACTTAAGATTGCAAGAGAATATCTGGAGCACAGGACTGAACTGGAAACTTTTGGTGCTGAGGCTGGTTGTTTGCTGAATCGAAAGGTATCCAAAGGTGTCCACCAGCATGGAGGCGGGCGCCCTGGGGGAGCAAGAAACAAAAACAAGAATTGATAAAACATACTGGGGGGGAAATAATAACAGGCGCTCCACTGTCTTCTAAATGTTGCCTGCTGAAAGAAAAGGCGGAAAAAGAACTCTGCTCACGCTCAGGGGAACTCTTAACGAGGGACACCTACAGTGCTCCAAGCTGTCAACAGCCGCCCAGGGCAGCACACCGTTTACCGCTCGCTGGCTCCGCAGTCCAACGTCCTCGGTCCTTCCAGCCCCACGCATTCCTCCATATTCCCCGACACCCCCAAGGCTCGGACAGAGACCTCTCGGTGGACGGCAGGGCTGAACCCCGCCTCCTCAGCCCCCTTCTCCCCCAGGCGCCGCCCCCACCCCAAAAAACGGAAGGCCTCGCCGGGCGCCGACACGGTCGCCACCTCTGCGCTTGCTCAGCAAACCCCCCCACGGAGCCCGCGGCCTCCGACGATTGCCGCAGGAAGCCGTGCGCCGATGACAAACGCCAAGCTGACCAATCCGACCTCGCCCGCTCCCCTCCTGAGAACGGCCTCTTTTGCCCTGACTCAAAATGGCTGCCGCACCATAGCTTCACAGTTTGGAGAGAGAGAGCGCGCGTGCTCAGATTCCGGGTCCAGTTTTCATCAACTTTTCTTTTTATTTATTAAATTTACGCGCCGCCCGTCTCCTCTCTCTCTCCCTCCGTCCCAAACGATTCTGAACGGCTCACGCTACCACCATACTCCAACCAGTCGGAACTACTACTACTTCTCAAAGAATGGAGCGCGAGGGTCCTGGGAACGGCCGTTTAAGGCATCTCAACGGCTGCCCTAGGGATTTAGCTCGCTCCCTCCGAAAGGCCGTTTTCTGTGCGGATGTAGTATTATTAATAATAATAATAATAATTTTTATTAAAGGAGTTTTTGGAAGTTAACATACATGTTTAAATTTAAAAAAAGAAAGCCGAGGCCCTGACGAGCTCGGTAGGCCGAGCGGGAGCTGTGGCAACCATTTCCCCCTTCCCGGCGCTTTTTGAACTACAATTCCCAGGTCCGGAACTCCTAAGGGTTAAGTTATCCACGGAACACCCCCCTCCCGGGGGAGGCGGGCTTTGGCTCCTCCGCCAATCGGCGTCTTCCTGTCAAAACTTGCGGCGGCGACTCCGCTGGGTTCCGCCCCCCCTTCATTTATTTATTTTTGTTTACGGCTAGTAACTTCCGTTCCTTCTATATCCGCTCCCTTCTCGATGGTTTGGTGGTGGTGTACATGGTGCTCTCCACGCCCAGATCCGCGTAGCAAGGCTAGCCGGAGGTCGCCCTGGGAGACCTTGCAAACAAAGCTGGAAACGGGGGATCCTCAGCGGGACGCAGACCGAAAGGTGAAGCCAAGGAGCCTTTTCAACGGCGATGCAGAACACGTGTAATTGGATCGCTGCTAGGTGCGTGGACAGGATGCGTCCATCCTTGGAAAGGTAGGTAATAGCGCTTAGATTTATATACCGCTTCGTAGCGCTTCTGCAACGCTTCAGCTGCCCCCGATGGCCGGCGAGGGTTGCAGTCTCGAAGGAACAAGGTGTGGCTCACCCCTTTTTCAAGTAAATCTGCAAGGAGGAGAGTCCTTCCCTTCCTTCCCCTCTTTCATTTTTCTTTCCGTTTCCCTCTTTCCAAGAAATGCGAAAGTCAAGTATGGGGCTTTCCAGTTTCTCTCAGTAAAACAAGTTGAAGGACAGTCCGTTTGAGTCAAACATCGCTTTCGGTCACATTTGTGTAATGCATGTACATTTTAGATAATTACAATTTTTACATATATATAGTCCACGCTTTGGGACTGCAATAGGGACTAGCAACTTGGTTGCTAACTGGAAGATTGCATAACCCGTTGTTGAAATGTTATTTCGTCGTCCTCTGTTAACCCTGCTTGTTGCAAGCCAATTGTGAGGTGCCTGAATGGTGACAACGTAACCGCGGCATGCTGCAATGGTTGTAAATGTGAGGATCAGTTGCAAAATTGTTTTTTTCCACTGTTGTAACTTCACCGTTACAACATTGCGTGCTCTTTCACCAAACTCCTAATGGCAAATCTGGAATTGTCCCTGGCCGCCTCACCTGGTTAAAGGTGGGCGCCTTCCTGCAGTCAAAGCTGGAGGCATGAGAGTTTCTAAGAAGCTAGAAAATGCACCAGTTGAAAGAAGTTCTAAATTCTCTGGAAAAGAGAAGACCAGCTATGATCCAGTCATTAAAGTACAGAGCATGAGTATCTTACTGACAGACACCTTTCAGAAATCGAGGCATACATTTCCAGCCGCCGCAGCACAAAGAGCATATGAGAAGCCACAACCTACTCTGGAAAAATGTGTATTTCCCAAACGAATGTGCATTATTCAGCAGCCACGGAAATGTTAAACGTGCAGAATAAAATATTCATATATTTGACAGACTTGCACTTAACAAAAACAGTTATCTAGGCAAGCGATAAATAGATCAAATCACTCAAGCATTTTGTTTTTCTCGCAATAAAAACTGTGTAAACACCACCACCAACAACAACTAATTTGCTGTTTCTTTTGTCTGGAGTCACATATGTCAGCGTATGAAAAGTTACTAGAGGGATACAAGAAAGAACACTTTAGTTTCTCTCACTTTAGCTTTCTTTTAATCTTTTAATGTCAATAGCTGTTAACACTTTTGTGTGACCAGATTTTAAAATTATTTTTAGTGTGTTCATTATTCATGACAGGTTGTTATTTGTATAGTCTAAAGCAGTGCTTCTCAAAGTGGGCGGTACCACCCCCTAAGGGGTGTTGGAGCAGTCTAAGGGGCGTTGGAAGCTCCATGTGGAATTAGAGGGCGCCAGGAACCAATCAGTGGGTGGCAGAGGATTCAGCCGGCTCCCATCTTGCACCTGCGCAATGATCCAAGAGAGGGGAGGGGCTTCTCACTGAGAGCTTCCCGCGTGGTTGTTAGCGGTGCATGGGTCAGAGCAGTGCCGGCGCGGCATATATTCCTGTCCTCTATGTCCTCACCATTACTCGGGGCTAGGCAAGGAGCGGGGCATTCCAGGGGCAGGGCTTGGGCAGCTCACACACCCAGGGGTGGAGCTTGGCAGGGGGCGGCATTAAGCATTTAATTTTTTCTAAAAGGGGCGGTGACCCAACAAAGTTTGAGAAACATTGGTCTAAAGAATAAATCTGTTTCATCAGTTGAATCATATTTCAACCTTTTGTTGTTTTCCATCTGCATGCACAGTTTATAGGTGGTTTATATTTCACACTAGTTGGTAGGATAAGTTGTCATTAGTATTCATGCAAAAAGAATAGTTGTAGCACAAGGCTGTCAAACCCGCGGCCTGCTACCTGGATGCGTCACGTGCTGGCCACGCCCACTCTGGTTTAGCGAAAAGGGGGGAAATCGCAATAAGTCATGTGACAATGTGACACCACGAGTTTGACATCTCTGTGGCAGAAATATCTATCTACAAGGCTTTTCCATTTTTGAACAGGGTGAAGTGTTTCACACTACCGTACTAGCAGTGCAGGAAGTGCAAGGAAATAAGGTTTGTTCGTTGGCACCAGTTGTATATACATGCATTACATCAATTATGTGTATGCTTTGGTGAAAGAGATGTGTAGAGGTTGATTCATTTGTATAAATCTTTTTTTTCTTTTAATAGGGAAAAAGTTTGTACATTTAGGATAAAAAGATTGGTTTCATATTCTTTATTTTTTCCCTTCTGAGTATATATTCTTTCCTCAAAAAAACCTCATTTTTTCTAGCCTACACATTTCACCTAATTGATCATTTTTTATAGCCTGGAAGTTATCTGCATATCTTCTAATCCCACATTTCCCTTGAACAGTTTTACACTTATCAGCCACAAAGTTTGCCAGCCCTTGAGAGAATAGAAAGGCAATGCATTTTTTTCCTTAAATTGAAGACCTTAGAAAAAGAATAAATGTAAGAGTGAGACTCCATTCTTTCTTTGAAAAGTTTTTAAAAGTTTCAACATAAATAGAAAGTAATTCCAGTATGCTATATTAAAGATGGTGGGCCAGAGTAGGAAAATTTTTGTGGTGTATCATTTTCAAACTGTTTGAAACTTGTGATGCATTCATGTGACATAGTATACACCATGTTTTTCTCAGCTCAATATTCTGGGTTCAAACAGCACCTATAAAATAAACATGTGAATTAGGTTCACACACTATGAAAGAAGAAGATAGTATGCTTAGTCTAGTACAGTCGAGTTCCCCTTGGTGAAGAGAGGCGGGGTATAAATTCAATAAATTATTATTATTATTATTATTATTATTATTATTATTATTATTATTATTATTATTATTACAGGGGTGTCAAATTTAAGGCCCAAGGCCCATGGGGTGCTTAAATCTGCCCTGGAAACAGCAAAGGACCAGCCCACGATGCCTCTGGCAGCCAAAACTGGGCATGTTTTTGCCCTGGATGACCTCCTGCAACGCTTTGCCGGCCAAAACCGGCAAATCCCTCCACACCCTGTTTTGGCTGCAGGAGACCATCCAGGCCGAAAACAGGGCTCAGCAAAGTGCTGCAGGAGGCGTCCGTTCTATCACACACACACCCGGCCGGCCTGCGGAGGAGAGCGACAATGCTGTTCCAGCCCTCGAAGAAATCCAGTTTGATACCCCTGGTCTAGTAGTTTGTCTCACTAGATAGGTAAAATAGAGCTTGCAACTGTCAAAAACTCAAGAAGGGCTATAAAATAAAGGTAAAACAAAATGTTTAAGGAGGCTAGGAGCTCGCCACCGCATTTTCCTGCTCCTGTACCCATCCCAAGGGACTTCCTTTGTGATTGGACTTACGTATTTTGACTGCAGTGTCTCTGACATTTACTTCTCAATTGCTTACATGCCCCACCTTGCTTCCTGTTTAGAATTACTCTGTATATACTTATACAGAGTATATATTTGTATATATTTGTAACTAGTCATTTTCCATGATTAACACTTAGTTACAGCGTATTTATTATCTGAAGAAAATTAAAACAAGTATGCTCTAAGAAATATAGCACATTGCACATATTTAGGTACTCCACTAATCATCCTACTTACTACTTAAAGCTCCTTACAGCAGAATTTTATACTGAAAAGTAGGTTCCTTTCAATTCATTAGAGCTTATACCCCAATGAGGGAGGATAAATGAACAGCTTAAAGTACTAAAAATAAGATGTCAAATAACTTTTAAATTGTACCACTTCTAAGCCACTTTTAACCTATTATTAAATATTTCTCGGAACGTTTCATATTTTGTTACTGAATTCTGGTTGGTAATTCACACTGAAAGGGAGAATTTTCATTTTAAACAGGTAATTATCTTTAATGCTAGATGGCAGAAGGGATACTTCTGATGGAGCAGATTTAGAGATATCCATGACTTTTGGTTCACTATTTAACATACATGGATATTAAAACAATAAGATTTGTAATCAAGGAAACTGGGTGTGTCATTAGGGTAACAAGTAAGAGCACCACTATTGGTGAATTTTAATATAGATTTTCTACTTCTGTGGGGAATTATTGTCATTGGAAGATTTATTTTTTTAAAAAGTCCTATAATCACTATTTCCTACAAATAAAACATTATAGACAAACAATAGCAATAATACAATATAATCCCAAAGTAATATTTGTTTGTTTGTTTGTTTGTTTGTTTGTTTATTGCATTTTCATGCCACCCAACTCCCGAAGGACTCTGGGCGGTTTACAGCATAGATAGCAATAGCACTCAGATTGTATATACTGCTTCTCAAAGCTTTACAACACTCCCTAAACTGTTAATGTGATAAAAAGGATAAAGTAAACAAGGAAAGGATTGATGAAAAATGTTAAGTCAAATATTGACTAACGATCAGTAATCCATTAGATTACATTTTTCTTCCCAACATTTTTAGGCAGTCCCTATGTTTGAATTCACAATACTTGATGTTTTGATAGATTCCAAATATTAGATATATAGGCAAGAATAACATGTGCATCTTTGTGCACAGTAATTGCACCATATTAACAAGCTTTAATTTCAGCCAAAATATGGCTATAAGAGGGCAATTCAAAGTCATATGAGTTAAATTTGTGAGTTGCCTTCCCAACAGCAAGGTGGTGACCCAGGGTGGTTAAATATTCTTAAACGTGGAAAATGTACATTAAGCAATTTTGTTGTTGCATTAACCTTTTAAGATCATAGAACATTTGTTTCATGTTACCTATAGCAACCATTCATTCAAATTCATTATTTGCAGGAATAACTAATATCAGTTCTATCAACATAACAGTTAGAGAAAACAGTGGCTTAAGAGTCCCAAAGATGCTTTTTCAAGAGGCAACAGGACTTTGTTTTTCCTTTGAAGACGTTTCGCTTCTGATCCAAGAAGCTTCTTCAGTTCTTCTGGGACGAGAAGCTAAATGTCTTCAAAGAAATATGAAGCCCAGTTGCCTCTTGAAAAAGCATCTCTGGGACAACCATGACCTGGATGACTGAGAATCTCTATAGACAATTGGCTTAGGAGCACAGTTCGTTTCCTTTTAACTTAACTGGAATTAAGGAGAAACTTCCCAACATGATTAACCAGTGGAACAGCTTGCTTGCAGAAATCGTGGATGCTCCATCACTATGTTTTTAAGAAGAGTCTACCTAAAATGGTATAGGTTCTCCTGGTTGAGTAGGGGGCTGGACTGGAAGACCTCCAAGGTTAATGGTTAGAATAGAATGGACTGGAAGACCCTGGAGACTTCCAGTCCATTCTATTCTAACCATTAACAATGCAACCATTGTTAAAACTCCAGAAGCTGCAGTAACATCTAGATCAAACAGACTAAATAATAAAAGCTTGAGCTGAATCAAGAGTAAACTTCAAGGTGTACTTTGAGAAAAAGCAAGCTTTTTTTTTTTTTAATACTGCAGAAGTTTTTAAAAAAGCTTCCTTATAACTGAATTGATTCAACGCAATCATAGATTATGAGAGGCCCAGTTTACCTAACAAATAGAATTACCCACTATTTTAAACCTGGATTTCTCATAGTTTGAGCCTTTTATATGTAAAAGAATCAAGCTGTATATCTGTGACCCAATATCTTCAGTATGCACGTTAAATATAAAATATTAAATTATGAAATATAAATATTGCATCTGTACCCGGTACAAAGAAAAATATTCTCATACTTGACAGGATTTAAATTGGGTCTAAGAATAAATCTCACCAGGAGTTAAAAAGGAGAATGGTACTAAAGTTCCTAACGTTAAATGGTGACAAATCTAGAATAAATGCGTAGCGATAAAATTAAAAGTGGAAAAGTTAAATTCCTAAGGGGTAATTATAATTTATACAATGAGAATCTCACAGGATGACCATATTAGAATAATTTATTCAGTGTCCTGTAAAAAAAATAATGTAGCAAAGAAGCATTGAAAGACCTCTCAGAGTCAAGCATCTTTAGAATTAATTCATGTTAATTACATTTAGCCTATCCCAAATACTCAGAAGGCATTAGAGGACAAATATCTGGAATTGCTTTGCATGAAAACAATGGATTTATTTTACATTTGCTGGTTGAGAAAACGTCTTGAAAATACTTACATAAAGGAGTCAAATACAATGTTAAAATTCCAATCCACGTATGTGACAAGATTACTGTAGTGCCCTAGTGGCATCTAATATAATTTATCCAATTAACAGAGTCAACAGTTAGGAAAACCAAACTCATGAAGTGAGTTGAGGAATAGAAATGCTCAATGAGTGAAATATATTGTCTGCTTATAGCAGGGCCTTGTGCGCAGCAGTCTCTTAGTGCAATCCCATATTAGTATTTCTACTTAACGCAAGAGGTTCCAAAGCCAAATTAAAAGGGCATAGAGATAACTTTGATGAGTGTCCTGGCATGAACTTAATTGAAATGAATGCATACCATGATTTAGAGGTTGAATAAATATCCAATATATAAAATTTTGCAGCAAGTGGGAGATCAAATAGATTCCTAACCAACCTAGCCAACAACTTTGTCATCCAAAGGGTAGAGGCGAGAACTAAAGGAAAAGCTATACTGGACCTAATTCTGACTAAGAAGTGATAGAGGGAATTGAAGTTGCCGGTGCTTTGTGATCACATCATATTGGAATTCGATATAATGCAAACACAAGCAATAGAACATAATCCAGCTGGTGTCTTAATTTAATTTAATTTAATTTAATTTAATTTATTAGATTTATACCCCACCTCTCTTGTCTGGTCAAGGGGAACTCAAGGCGGCTTACAGCATAGTCTTAAACTTTAAAAGAGCTGATTTTAACAAACTCAGAGAGAGCCTAGGAAAAATTCTATAGATGAAAATCCTAAATGGGAAAGCAACTCAAGAAGCATGGGAACCTGTAAAATACGATCATATAAGCCCAGTGCAGCGCAATACCATTGAAAAAGAAAAATAAGAAGTCTAAGAGGTAACCAGTATGGTTGCACAAAAATCTCTAATAAACTGGAAGAAAAAAAGGACGCGTACAAAAAATGGAAAGAGGGACACATAAGTAAGGCAGAATATCCCCGGATAGCCAGAATCTGCAAAGATGACATCAGGAAAGCAAAGACCCAGAATGACATTGGAATGAAAGTCAAAGATAATAAAATAAATTTCTTTCAAGATATTAATAACAAGATAACAGTTAGTCCACTAAAGAGAGAAAATGGCAAGGAAGTAACAGGCCTGCTTAACTCATTCTTTGCATCAGTCAATGCATAAAGAAACTATAACCCAACCTACTAAAAATTGCCATAAAAGACTGGTAGATGTAAAAATTAAAATAGGAAGAAAATGGTAAGAGAATACCTGTGTGATCTTGACAAATATAAATTACCAGGACCTGACAGATTACATCCCAAAGTTCTGAAGGAAGTGGCAGATATCATCTTAGAACCATTGTATCATATCTTTCAAAAATCCTGGAGCATTGAGGAACAACCTGAAGATTGGAAAAGAGCCGATGTGGTTCCCATCTTCAAAAAAGAAAAATAAACCAGACCCTAGAAACAGACCAACATCAATACCTAGGAAGATCTTGGAAAAGATCTATGAACATCTAGAAACAAAGTTATAACTAGATGCCAGCATGATTTTGTTAAAAGCAGATCTTGCCAAACTAATCTTATTTCATTCTTCGACAGAGTGACTAATAAGTAGACCGTATAACTGCTGCATTCAACAAAGTAGACCACAACCTACTTTTTGGTAAGCTAGAAAAGTATGAGATAGACCACCACCAGATTAATTTGTAGCTGGTTGACAAACCGTACTCAAAGAATAGTCCTTAATGGTACTACATCTACATGGAGGGAAATAACCAGTGGGGTACAGGGCAGATAACACTAAGATGGCAGGAATAGTCAACAGTCCAGAAGACAAGCTCAGGATCCTAAAGGATCTTGACATACTTGAACAATGGGCCCTATCCAACAAAATGGATTTTGATGTGGAGAAAAGCAGAGTTTTACATTTAGGCAGAAAAAGACCAAAGGGATAAGTACAGATTAGGTGAAACCTGGCTCAAAAATAATAACTATGAGAGGGAGCTTGGAGCCCTAGTGGACAACCATTTAAAAATGAGCCAGCAGTATGCTGCCGCAGCCAAAAAAGTTAATAAAATGTTTAGTTGAATAAACAGAGACATAGAATCAAAATCACGTGAAATATTAGTACTGCTTTATAAAACCACACCGGGAATACTGCATCCAGTTTTGGTCACCACACTTCAAAAAAGATGTTAGGACTTTGAAAAAGTGCAGAGAGCGCAACTAGGATGATTAAAGGCCTGGATACTAAAATATTTGAAGAATGGTTGCAGGATTTGGGATAGCTAATCTAGAGAAAAGAAGAACTAGGGTGACATAATAGCAGTATTCCAGTATTTGCCACAAGGCAGAGGGGGTCAACTTATTTTCCAGAGGGCAGGACAAGAAACAGTGGATGGAAACTAACTGAGGAGATAAAGCAACCTGGAATTGAGGAGAAACTTTCTAACAATGAAAACAATTAACTAGTGGAACAGTTTGCCGTCGAAAATTGTGGGTGCTTGGGGCATGGCCAGGACTTCGGTGTTACCAGACAGAACCTGTGAAAGTCCACAGGGTCCTCTGGAATTTTTAGTTCCTGGGGGCTCAGGACTGAATCCACCCCCGCCCAGGAAGGGCAGCGGGAAAGAGGATAGACCTGGGATCACAGGGATTGCGCCCTTCTCCCCATTTGAAGCCCAGGAAACTGTCTGCAGCAGAGTCAAAAAAAGCGGCTTGGAATCAAGCAGCAGCAAGTCGGGACGGCCACGGAGAGAGAAAAGAATTTTAACGGCAACAAGCTTTGTTCTACATGGGGGAAAAGATCTGCGAAAGAAAAGGGGAGTGTAAGGTTTTTTTTTGTTCTACTCTATACGTTTCTTCTAACTCTCAAGAATTAACTTCATTTTTAAAAAAAAAACTGTTGAGTGCTGCACGGAAAGGGGAAAAAATGGCGACTCCCAGAGTGTCAGCGTTAACAAGGTAGTGAAAGTGACTTTGAAACTAGCTACATTGTATTTGGAGCGAGCTCCAGGGGCTTGGCTCCCCCCCCCCTTTTTTTTTACTGAAGAGTGTTTGTACTGTACCTCTCCCTAGAATTTGGTTGTTTAAGAAATTGACAATAATTATAAACTGAATCTAAGAAGAAGCGGGGGTGCTGCATTTAGAGGGAAAGACTTTAATTTTGAAAAACAGCATCGGAAGAGAATTGTGGAGATTGGAAGGAGGAGTTTGAATGTGACTTCTCTTTCGCTTCAGACAGATGGCTCCAGCTGTATAAACAAGCTGGAGGAGAAGTGAAAATACAAGATAGCTCAGGTGGAAGGCAAAAGCATTCATAAGACTTTGGCTTTTTTTTTCTTTGCTTCCCTGAACTTGCTTTGAAGACTTAAATTAAATATCTTAGAAGAACTGGACTGTTATTGAACTTTACAGATATATTCTTCCCTCTAAAAAGATATTGACTTTCCTAAAGACTGAGGAATTGAAGGTGTCTGTTGCTTCTTGATACTTCCTTTTTTTTTCCTTTGTGGACATACTCTGGGTGGATTTTTGGGGCCAAATTGGATTAATTTTGAACTTTTTACTTCGTTTGTATTTTATTCCTTATGTTTTGCCATTTTTAGTGTGGGACTATTTTAAAAAAAGGGGGGAATTTTTTTTCTTCTCTCTTCCCTTTACTTTTTTTCTTCTCTTCTCTTTTTCTCTCTTTCCCTTTTTCTTTTTGAGGAGGAAGGAAAGAGAGAGAGAAGAGGGGTGTATTTTGTGGGCCAAACTGGATTAATTTTGTCAAGATTTTGAAAAGGGGTAGGTGCATTTTGGGGCCAAGTGGATTATATGGTGATTGGTGAGTGGGGCGCCCAAATTTATTGTTTCAAGTTTCCCTTGATTATACAGTGGAAGAGATGGTACTTTTTTCTGTACTTTTGATGGAGTCATTACAAACATCTGCTAGTGCAATTTGTGGAAGCATATATCATGCTTATTCCAAAAGAAGGAACAGACCTACAACAAATAAAAATCTATCGACCCATCTCCCTTTTAAATGTGGACTATAAAATATATGCCTCAATAATAGCAGAAAGATTGAAAAAATGTCTGGTTGAATTTATACATGAAGATCAGAATGGTTTCCTGCCAAAGAGACAAATCAAAGATAATATAAGAATAGTTTTGAATGCATTAGAATATTTTGAAGTCCATCCGGAGAAGGAAATGATGATGATATTTTTAGACACTCAAAAAGCCTTTGATAACATGAGTTGGGACTTTATGATATGCCAATTAAAGAGGATGGACTTTGGAGAGAAATTTATAAACATGATTGGAACGATATACCAAGAACAAACTGCTAAGGTGATAATTAATGGAGAGATGTCAGAGAAAATTAGGATACAAAAAGGAACAAGACAAGGATGTCCATTGTC
>JANHGC010004752.1:21876-35921 GCA_027560395.1 Boaedon fuliginosus | reverse complement strand
TGAATGGTTGGCCCCCACACATTTTCACCTCACCAAATCTGGCCCTCCTTGCAAAAAGTTTGGACACCCCTGGTCTAAAATGTTCTTCCCTCTGGTGGGAAACTTCACATACTGCACAAACTTAGGGAGAACTGTCTTTAGACAAGCTTGGTTAAAGTCCCCAGGCACAACAAGAATGCCCTATGGATGAGTTTGCTGCTGCCTTGAGGTGATGTCATATAGCTTAGAAAGCGCCATGCTGACATTGGCATTAAGTGGAATATAAACAGCTATAATAATTATCACAGTGATTTCTCTAGGCAGATAAAAAGGCCTACATGTAACAGTCATCAGTTCCATGTCTGGGGAACAGTATGTATATATTACTCTGCTGTTAACACACCAGTCGCTATGTATATAGATATAAAGTCCTCATCCTTTGCTCTTAACGGAGTCGCCATTTCTATTGGAGCAATAGATGACATGGATGGATGTAGCCAGGTCTCCGTGACAATCATTGCATAGCTTTCACGGATAAGCCTGTTTGCTACCATTTGCAGCTCTAATTTGTCAATTTTGTGGATGAGATCTGGCATTGGTCAAAAAGATGCTTGGAAATGCTGATCTGTGGGGCTGCTTTCAAAGCCGAGCCAACAGACCAGCTCTATAGACACACTTTTGTTTCCACTCCTTTTGCCTCCGTCGGTGCCTCCCCAACCTGACGATAATCCATGGACATCCTGGAAGCCTTGCCATACAGTTCAGTATGTTGTGCGACTACTGAAAATCATTGATAAACCCAGATTGACTTGTTAGCTCTATGTTTAACAGCTCTGTGCATGTGTAGGCAAGTCTTGCCCCTTGCACTTCACTGTACACACACATCCATATACACATTATTCCAAACACCACATACGAATACCAGGAGCTCAGCGCCTCTGTATGTGAATGCGCTGCCATCTTGCGGGAGGGGGGGGGAATAGTTCTCAGACTGTATGCTTGTTGTAGATAGTAGGGTATTTCAGTTTGGAAAATTCTGTCTATAGGCATAGAAAAATAAATAAATCTGTTTGGAACAATCACAATGTGTCTTTCTTGGTTTTTGGAGCCTGACAGCCAATCACTCTCTCTCAATCCAACTCATCTTACAGGGTTGTCTTTCTAGTGAAAATATGAGGAGAAAAGAATAAGGTATTCACCATGAGTTATTTATCAAAATAATAAAGGTGGGATAAAAAATATTTTTTTAAAGAAGATTATCTTTAAAGACTCTTGATTAAAATTACAGATCATTGAATAATAGGATTTATTATTTTATGAACTGCTTGGTTGTTAAAAAAAAAGAGAAAGCACAGAATAGGAATAAATGGGCAATTTTCTCATGGAGAAAGTAAAAAATGGAGTCAATGATCCATGTAAACAATCTTAACTTAAGGAAAGCTGTGAGATGAATGCCACTGTATTATTGGGATGTTGAATCTAAAAGTGATTGTGAAGATATAATGCATAGAAAACTCACTGTGCTGTGTGAATGGTCAACCAAATTACAAATGTAATTCAATTTAGGATAAAGTAAACTTTATCCTATATATGCGAATAAAAATCCTAACTTTTGTAAGTTTACTGATGGTATGATATAACTTCAGTTAAGCAGAAACAGACCTGTAGGATTAAGATAAATAAATGAGAAATACAAGGAATTTTGACTGAAAAGATTATTAGCAATATAGAACATTAAGATTAATAAGGCAGACAAATACAACAAATATAAGAGTAAGCTTAGAAATCAAATTAACAAATTTAAGTGCCACTAATTAAGCAATAAAATCAACTACTATATAATGCATGCTATTTCTCGTCAAATCAATGTAATAAAAACAAGATTATCATGGATAATATCCACAAAGGTATTGATGACACATAAAGATCAGTGCAAATATTGAGTTATCAGAAAATTGTGCAGCCCTCACCTCCTCTATAGTCTAGATCAGGGGTGTCAAACTCGCAGCTCGCAGGCTGGATGCGTATTGTGCTGGCTCTGCCCCTGCCCGGTTTAGCGAAGGGGGGAAAAGTCCCAATACGTCAGGTGATGCTGCAGTGACAACGCGAGTTGACACCCTGGTCTAGATGAATGTCAGCAAAGCCTGAGTACTCTTCAAGTTTCTTCCTGCCCAAGTAACATGTCTTATCTTGCTTTCATGTTTCCTTTCTTAAGAAAAATGTGACCAAAAATGTTAATGATACCTGATAGGATCGCAGAGGTGACATTGTTAAGAAAATAAAAGTTATAATGTAAATAACTTTTTTATGTAAATGGCTCACAGACATGATTGATAGGATGGATTAAATGTGGAGGTGGGCAATCTGATAGTTTACCAGATGTTTGTACTCTAACTTTATATATTTCATTATTATCCATACGCAAATTGGCAATCACTAATGAAGGTGTATCTCTAAGCCATCTGAATTTCATAAGATTAGCTACATCTTAATTAAAGCATCTCTGACTGGAATATAATGGTGTCCACAATTGCTTGGATAGAAAAATAATATATGTAGACAGGGTTATTGGGGGAACAGAATAGGAAATCTGCTCACATATGTCCATTTAAACAATCATAGTCTATCACAGATTCGTCTTACAAAGCTGAATTGTATCTTTAACTTAATACCCAGTCTTACTCCCAGGAAGATCCCACATGGGTTACTTTCAATGAGTTATCCTGAACAATTGAGGGAACTGAGTATGTCTAGTCCAGGGCTGTCGAACTCCCGGCCCACAGGCTGGATGTATCACATGCTGACCATGCAGAGGATAAAAAAGTCCCAATATGTCTTGCCATGATGATGCGAGTTTGACATGCCTGGCCTAGTCTAATGAAGATTAGGAATTATATGATAGCATCCTCCAATATTTAAGGGCTCTCACAGAGAAGAGGGTCAACCTATTCTCCAAAGCACCTGAGAGCACGACAAGAAGTAGCAGGTGGAAGATTATCAAAGAGAGATCCAAACTAGAAGTAAGGAGAAATTTCCTGAAAATGAGAACAATTAATCAGTGGAATGGCTTGCCTCCAGAACATTTGAGTGCTCTATCACTGGAGGTTCTTAAGAAGAGATTGGAGAGCCATTTGCCCAAGATGGTTTAGGGTTTCCTGCTTGAGCGTAGTTTGGACTAGAACACCTCCAAGGTGTCTTTCAACCCTATTATTCTATGTTTTAAAGCAGAGATAGTAATAATAACCATGCACATGTTCACACACAGTAAAATATGTGTCCATCTCTAATAATTTATATGATGGTGTGACAAAATATAGTTTTGATTTGTTACAGAGCAAGATAGAATCGGCCTGGTGTTTGATATGTGAAAAATGATGGTGCTGATTTAAAATCCACATAAAGGACAAGCAGTTTTAATGATCACTGAATTAAACCAGTGCTTTATCTTTTCATGTTCATGTAGAAGCTGAATAAATAGCAGAGAAGTACAACTGCTGCGCTTATGTTATGAAACAAATCTTTTAAGTATGGACAGCCTTAATAAAAGGTTACATGAAACTATTCTGAACTTCTTAGAAAGTGACCCTCCACTGGGCAACTCAATATGGACAAAAAAAAAACAAAAACCCAAGATATTTAATTTTGAAAAATGTATTATTATACATAACAATATAACTTAATATAGAAGAGATAAAAAAGAGAAAGTACTGGAATACCCTGTTTCCCTGAAAATACGACCTCCCCTGAAAGTAAGACCTAGCTTGATTTTTACACGGCCACCCAACATACACATGCCCCTAACTCATAGGTTAGTCAGTGGATGACATCCCCCGAAAATAAGACCGGGTGCCTTTTTGGGTGGCAAAAAAATATAAGACAGGGTCTTATTTTCGGGGAAACACGGTAGTTAATAACACTCCTGGGTCAAAGTAAAGTATAAAATTCATCAAGAAAGCTAAGAAAAAGAGAAACCTGCAAAAGATTTAGGTTTGACAAATAGCTCATTTTTATTCTCCCCAACCCCACCCCACCCAGTTACAAACTAACAGATTGATTAGTGAAAGCTGGATACAGCATGGAAAATTATTTCTTTTGGTGAATCTTAATCTTGTATTTAGATTAAAGATAATAAGGGAGGATTTGGTGATCATAGTCAGTGCCTGGAGAAATATCAGGTGACTCTCGATGATTCTAAACTTCTACTTTGTAAACACTGTGACAGTCACATTCATTTTCATGACATGTGGAACATAATTTTATCCTGACAATGTTATTATCAGTTTTCAGATAAAAATAGACAGGAATGGCAACATTGTTATTTTTAACACTGTACTGCATTTACTGGAATTTCGTGGTTAAGGCATCAAGCTAGAAAATGGGAAACTATGAGTTTTAGTCCAGTCTTAGGCATATAACCAGCTGCATGACCTTGGGCCTTTCTTGGACCTCTGAGCCCCAAGAAAGAGGCAATAGCAAACCACCTCTAAAATATCTTGCCAAAAAACCTGTAAGGACTTGTCCAAGTAGAAATGAATATGATTGAAGAAAAAAAAAAGAACATAAGAGGATCCTTGTACAATTGGACAACTGGACTATTGAATTCATATTCTGTGCCATTCAGTAAGCAACCAGGTGCTTTTAGAAAGCTTACAAAATTGGATGGAAGGGGATAACAATCTGCCATTGTTGTTCCTTAGCAAATAATATTCAAAACAAACTATGTAAAACTAATGTTTTGATTGATCCAATTTTCTCTTACAACCCACTAATCAAAAGCTATCACCATCTTGATGCTTTTAAAATCCAAAATTTAGCTATTAATCTGGATATATGACTGGGGAAATGAGGTGGAGTTTAAATCTAATAAAATAATAAATAAATAAATATTTTAGTGTTTTAGTGTTTTAAAATGTTTTTAGCATTTTTAATAATAACCTATTTTCTGAATTGCAAGCCACCCAGTCATTGACTGTGATGGGTGGCTATATAAATTGAAATAAATAAAAATATGACCATAAAAATAAATATTTCCTTTAATCAGCCTTAATCCTCCCCATTTTGTTTTACTATATGAGTCCATTTTTTCCTCTGATGGGTGATTTCAAAGACTCTATGTATATGATATAGATTCCTCTATAGCCAAAAGGACATATTGGACCCTGATTCTTAAAATTCCCCAGTTGCTTTAGCAACACTAAAGTAATCTCAAAGCAAAATGTGATTCTATAAATCATCCCTCCCCAAATTTAGTCTTATATAATTTCAACTTTTAATAAATATATTCATTACCTTTTTATCTAATACTCCTCAAGTAGAAAGATGCACAGGAAATGGAATTTACTTTGAAACCACCTGTGTGATATGTTTAACAATACATTATAGCTGAATTTAATTACCGCACTATAATACTATCCATATTATACTTTAATATTACAAGGATTATAATATAATCTGGATAGATCTATAAGGAAATACTCTAGGTCAAGGGTGTCAAACTTGCTGCATCACATTGCCGTCACTTGATGTTCCGTAATGTTTTTTTCCATTTGCAGAGCTTGGGTGAGCATGGCCTGCTTTGACACATCCGGCCCATGGGCCATCAGTTTGACACCCCTGCTCTAGGCAGACAATCCACAACAGAACTTTTCTTTAGTAATTGCCAGTTATGCCCAGTAAAATTAATCTAAAAATTGAAGAATTACAGTTTCTGTTTGCAGTAATTTCAGTTCAATGTAAAATTAAGAAAAAGTGACTTGTAGCTCCTAAAGATACTGAAATTATTTATTTGCTTATTTTATTAATGAAAATTATATAGCCGCCCATTTCCCAAGATTAATTCTGGATGGCATATGATAGTCAGTAAAAAAAAAATGCACAGATAAAAAAGGAAATTAAAAATAGGAAAATCAGCACTAAAATGGAGATGATTAAAAATGAAAACGGTTCATTTGGTACTTACCGTGAACTTCCATCTTCTGTGGGCTCCGTGATGGGCTCAGTTATGCAAATGGGCTCCACTCCGCCAATCAGGCAAGGTCAGAAAACTCTTGAGGAGTGGAGCTCCGCCCGGTGCCCCAAACTTGAATAGCCAAAAGATAGCCATATCTTTGACCTGAAACAGAGACTGGAACATCCAAGAAACACCACTCCTGTCTTTGGCCAAATTTTTAATGAAAGAAAACCGCAAGACTAACAGTATTAAGAAAAACCTCCCAACAGGATAGAAGGGAAACAACCTGAGGCACCCCCAGTGCAACGGTTAAGAAGAGAAGGAGACAACTTGCCAAAACCCCCTAGAGTCAGGCAAAATAGGGCGGGACACTGAGCCCATCACGGAGCCCACAGAGAATGGAAGTTCACGGTAAGTACCAAATGATTACATTCTCCAGTGGGGTCGTCAATGATGGGCTCGGTTATGCAAATGGGAACCATTACCCCAGCAGTGCCTAAGTGGGGGGCTGACTGATAGAGTAGACTGGAGCACCCTGCATCCAAATGCGACCTCTCTCGTGGTGAAACTATCTATCTTGTAGTGCCTAATGAAGGTATGAGGGGTACTCCAGGAGGCAGTCCTACATACCTGCTCCAGAGAAGGAAAGGTCCGATACACTGCTGAGGTGACCGCCTCCCTTGTGGAATCTGCTGGTATGCCCTGGGAAGGATCAAGACCGAGAGCCTTGTAGGCCTGAACAATGGCCTCTCTAATTCACCTGGAGATGGATGAAGGAGACACCTTGAGTCTCTGGTTTCTAAAGTTGAAGGAGACGAATAGGGCCTCCGTCTTCCTGTACGGGGAAGTTCTCCGGGTGTAGAAGGAGAACACCCATTTGACCTCGAGGCAGTGCCACTCTCTCTTCTGAACCGTGGATGGGTTAGGAAAGAAGGAGGGGAGAATAGTCTTGGATGACAGGTGGAAAACAGAATTTACTTTGGGGATGAATGAAGGATCAGAAAGAAGGACAATCCTGCCCTCATGAAAGCTGCACAACTGAGGAGAAATAGAAAGGGCAGCCAGTTCTGATACCCATCTTGACAAGACTATGGCTACCAGGAAAGCCATTAGGGTGAGGATTTTAAGGGGGCAGATAGCCAGCAGTTCAAAAGGGGCCTCTAAAGGGCCTGCAGAACCAGAATGAGGTCCCAGGTCAGGGCTCTAATTACAAGAGGGGGATTGATCAGGCTGACTCCCTTCAGAAACTTCCTAATGTGGGGGTGTGATGCCAATTTGGTCCCCCTAGGAAACCCCAAAATAGAAGAGATTGCTAATACCTGGTTAAGACTCTTCTCCAGGCCTGAATGGAGGAAGGCCAGGAGATCCTGAATTTTTAACTGCTCCAGGTCAGTTCTACCTGTCACATACCACTTACTTAAGGAGAACCAGGTGTAGTTGAACGCTTTGTTAGTGGAGGGCTTGCGATCCACCAGTAGAGTTCATACAACCGGCCTCGAGTAACCAAAAGCCTCTAGCCTGTGCTGCTCAACCTCCATACAGACAAGTAGAGTCTGTCCAGCTGTGGATGATGGAGTGGCCCCTGGGAAAGAAGGTCCTCTCGAAGAGGAAGAGATGGGACGATGGACAGTTCCCTGAAGACCAATAACCAGGGCCTATGAGGCTAAAGGGTCCCATGAGCAAGACCTCTGCCCTCTTCCATCTGATTTTCTGAATGACCTGTGGCAGCAGCTTTGTGGGATGAAAGGAATACAGGAGGCGGGGGGGGGGCAAGCCTGGTGAAGGGCATCTGGTCGCTGGGACAGGGGGCAGTTCCTTCTGCTGAAAAATCTGGTTAGCTGGTTGTTGAGATGACAGGCAGAGATCCACCTGGATGGGGATGAATTGAAGGAGGAGGTCCCTGAACACCTGAGGTTGGAGACGCCATTCTGCACTATCCACCTCCTTCCTGCTGAGCCAGTCGGCTGTCATGCTTTCCACCCCTGGAATGTACTCTCCCCTTATGGAGAGGATTCGATTTTCCACCCAAAGGAAGAGTGACTGAGCTAGGCGCTGAAGGGCCTTTGACCTTGTGCTGCCTTGTCGGTTTAGGTAGGCCTTTGTGCATATGTTGTCGGTGTATATGAGTATGTCCTGAGTGTGAGCAGGACCATTCAGAGCTCCAGAAATTCAATGCTCCATTTGGACTCCGATTGAGACCATAGGCCCTGTACCCCTGTGACATCTAGGTGCGTCCCCAGCCTATGAGACTGGTGTTGGTGTAGATGGTCAGTCGATCCTGCACTGAGATGGAGGAGCCCTGCTGAAGTGTGCGAGGGAGTACCCACCACTCTAGGTCCAGATGGGAATCAGGGTCCAGGTGAACTGGATGATGCCTGTGAGAGGTGACATTGTCCTGGAATGGCAGGAGCAGGTGCTGCAGGGCTTTTGACCTGAATTGTGACCAAAGGATGATGTTGTTACATGATGTCAGCATCCTCAACAGACTGTTCAGCAGTAGAACATCTAAGGTGTCTGTCCATAAGACTGTAGTAGCCAGTATCCTATCTTTGTTTGCTGACTTGGGAAAAGAAAAACTTGAAATGAGGCTGAGTCTATAATCGTCCCAAGGTAAAGTATGGATTGAGAGGGAGACAACGAGCTCTTTTCCCAGTTGACCAAGAATCTTAAGGAGGTTAGAGTTGAAATAGCCCTGTTGAAGTGAGAGTGAGCTAAGTGCATGGTAAGGGCTCTCACGAGGATATCATCCAAGTAGGGAAAGGCTGAGACTCTCTGCAAGTGGAGTAAGGCAATAGCTGTTATCAGGATTTTGGAGAACACCCTCAGGTGGAGGCCAGCCCAAAGGGTAGGGCCTTGAATCGATAATGGGAGCTATCATAAGAAAATCTGAGAAGGTGATGGTGACTGTCCAGGATAGGGATGTGAAGGTAGGCCTCCTGAAGATCCAAGGAAGCCATGAAGTTCCCCCTCTGAATGGACCCTAGAATGGAATGAAGGGTCTCCATCTTGAAACGTGGGTGGGAGAGCTGGTGGTTGAGCCACTTCAGGTCTAAAACGACCCTTCTGTCTCCAGATTTCTTCAGGACCACGAAGAAATGGGAATAGACACCCTGACCCCACTGTGGAGAAGAGACCTGTTCTATAGCCTTGAGTTCCCCTTGACCGGGGAAGAGAGGGGGGGGTTAAATCCAATAAAATAAGCAAAATAAATAGATGTTCAGAGGTGTTGGATGGCTGAATGGGTGTGGAGGTGTTTGATCAGACATCAGGATCTCCTCACCTGAATGAACTTCTCCCTGGGGGAGTCAGGGAGCTCAAGGGAGTAACTCCTGCAAACCGTGTTTCTTACCCACTTGTCTGAGGTGATGGTCTCCCATTGCCCAGCAAAGTGGGAAAGATACCTGCCCATAGGTGGACTGGATGACGCCAGGTAGTCATTGTTGTTGTTTGTTGTTGGGCTTGTTTGCAAAAGTCCTAGGTTGCTTCTGGGACCTTGGTCTTTGCCTTTGGGATTGCCAGATGGGACACAGGCCCCTGTAGGAACTGGAAGAAGACTGGTTAGTGGTTTGAGGGCAAAAGGAACAAAAGGAGGACTGCTTTTGGTGATAAAGTGGGGAAGCTCTAGGTTTGAACTAGGTGGGAAGCACCTTCCCTTGCTGTCCACATCCCAATTTCTGAGCCACGTGGGGCCCTGGCCCTGGCTAACAGCCTCATCGCCTTGCTGGAGGCATCAGCAGCAAAGGCTGCAGTAGTGGCCTTCTTATACAGAAAGGCTAGCGATGCCTTGGGAAAGCCCACTTGTTCCGCAAAACATTGGGACCAGAGAACCATGGCCCAGCACACCAGGGAGGTGGCAACCCATGCCTTGAGGGCACCCAAGGCCACCTTGAAGGATGCCCTGGCTGACATCTCCACACGTTTATCAAGGGGATTTTGGGGAAAACCCTCTGAATCTGCAGGGAGAATTGAGGGGGATCCCAGGGCAGCTATGGGGGTGTCCACGACAGGAAGGTGAAACCTGGCCTCCTGTTCTCCTGCAATTCTACAGAATTTCATGGAATGGCTTCACGAGTCCCTGAGATGTGAAGGAGAAGCCCATTCCTTCTCAATTATTTTTTGGAAGGAAGAAGAAACCCCTTGGGAGACTCCTGGGGGCGGGGTTGGGAACACAGACCCCACATCATAGCTTGAGGTGGGTGTGGAAGAAGAAGAGACTGCCTCTGTTGGCCAAAGGTCCAGGGTGGAGAGGACCTTAGGATAGAATTTGGGGGCAAAAAGGTTGCCAGATCGCCTATGGGGAGGGCATTCCTCCTCCTCTGATGAGTCCTCCTCTGAGTCTAAGGGAAGACTTTCCTGAGTGTGTCCCCCAGACCCCACCCTGTCATCCTTCTTGTCCTCTGAGAGTTCTGGGAGGACCAAGGATGAAGATGCCTGTGAGCTCTTGGTGGTCTTGTTAGGCATAGGGGAAGACCATGAATCAACCTCTGTTCCAGAGGGCTTGGCCATTTTGAGCCCCTCTTCCCAGGAGCCTGCAAGGCTGAGAGGGAGGCCTGAATGTCTGACATGACTGAGGCTAGCAGAGGCTAGCAGAGATGGAGGCCTGAACTACTGAGGCTAGCAGAGATGGAGGCCTGAACTATTGAGGCTAGCAGAGATGGAGGCCTGAACCATGGCTTGAAGGGTATTGTTTATCTCCTCCCAATGCATGGGAGGCATGGTCCCCTGTGCAGCTGAGGCAAGGAGTCCTGAGAATGGCTCTCCATGGTGGCCTACGGAAAATGCAGAACAAGACATGAATTGTCCCTATCCAAGCCCTTCCCCATCCCACTGGGAAGATAATGATAAAAATCTCATTTTTCATTTTTTTGGGGGGGGAAGGGGGGAAGGGAAGGGGGTGTCTGTGATGACCCTTCCCCCCCCCAATGGAGCTGCCCCAGTAACCCTAGGAGGGAAGCCTACTGATTGCCATCCCTGTCAGGGCCGGCCAGTTACGCACGATCTTTTGTGAGAGACAAAACAACTCCAAAGCTGTCGGGGAGCTCTCTGGCTGCCGCTGCAGCTGGAGTCAGTCTTTTGCAAAGCCAACAAACTGACTGGAAGAATCCACAATGTCTTCTGGGAAGACCTCACTCTCTAGTGGCCAAGGTCCTCAGACTAGGAAGGAGAAGCGGTGGGATGGCTCCGGCAATCCTGTGATGCCCTGCGATGTGCTCTTTTTTGCCACCGGCGGGAAAAAATCATGGTTTAAAATGGCGATTGGCTACTCAGAGCCGATCTGAAGGCAGGGGATGCCTGGATATGCAGGAGGAGAACAAAATTTCTGTTTTCTTTGCAGCCAGGCCCCTCCAGAAGACTTCTGTTGACTGAGGGACCCTAGTAGTTGAGGGCTGCCCCCCTAACCGACCAACCTGACCCAGGTGTGGGTGGGGGAAAGGAAGAGAGGTGGGGTGAGGGGTGGTCCAGACGTCCAAAAGGGGAGCCAGCTTAGACTGGCTCCCAAAATGGAAGGACCAAGTCCCTAGAAAAAAGGCCAAGGGAAGGCTTTGGGTCCTGGGAGCCAAACTCCGACCTGCCTATCTCCACTCCTCAAGAGTTTTCTGACCTTGCCTGATTGTTGGAGCGGAGCCCATTTGCATAACCAAGCCCATCACAGAGGACCCCACTGGAGAATATATGTAAACCCAAAGCAGAGAGAGAATGAGTACCTCCATCTCAATAGCCACCTAAACAAAGCTCCACTTCTTTGGGATCTCCAGGTATGAGGGCATAACTAGGTCTTAGGGCACTTCTGGAACATCAAAAGGCATAACTTCAAAACATCAAAGGAACACAAGAACTCAGTCAGAAAAGAAGAACAAACTTCGTCCTTAGTCCAACCCCTTAAAGCTACAGGACATGAAATTAATTTTAAAGAAATTAGAACTATTGCCAAAACTGAACACTTTAACAACAGAATAATCAGAGAAGCCATAAAGATACAAAAACACCCCCACAGCATGAATAAACAAGATGCCACCTCCCGCCTACCAGCCACTTGGAAACCCGTGCTCCTAGACAGAGGAATCCAGACTAAGAAAACCAACAACAGGCCAAGACATCTGCTAACAACATGTGATGCCACCAATCCCACTACAAGTCATCCACCTGTGAAACAAACTCACACCCACAACGAGGACATGGTGCGACCATGAACCCAAAGCCAAACAGCAGCAACATCACTAGCCAATCTAAACAATACCACACCACTGACCAATCCAAACACGACCAATCTCCATCCCAACCACCTATCCAAACCACCACCCAATCAGGACACACCACCACCAGCATTTAAGGAAATAAGACAGCTACGATCATGCATTGCTCCCAGAAGCACGAAGCCGAAAGCACCAGCCTGACGATGACGAGTGTGACCTCGTCGAAACATCGCCAAGATACTTCCAATTTTACGCAGGAGAAAACCCAAATAACCAAAGACTTACACACACACACACATACACACACAAATTAAACTACACACAGGGACACACAAGTTTAATATACTTTTAATATATTGTCTTTTCTTTTTCTTCTACTTTTTTTAGTTGAGTTTTCTGTTTTATTTCTCTTTTAAACAATGATATGTGGCACCAAGATACCAGTTCTGTCTGCTACCAACTTGCGGTTATCCAAATTAATGTATCCTATATCCCATAACTCTGGTTTCCCATCCAAGCCTTAATAAAGCTTAGTGTTTTGTTTTGTTTTTAATTTCAAGCAGCCAATGTCAGCTTGGTACTGCCATCTGCTATGAACTTTGAGGGCTGAACAGTAAGGCTGTGCAAATATTCAAAGAAATATTTTTCATTGATCAAAGTTCAACTGAAGCCTGATGTGAAGCTGTTTCATAAAGCAAGATGGCTACGTGGTTTCTAAGATCAAAGCATAAAATATCTGCACTGTTACACTTTGTTCTGGTTCACAATGCTTTTGACAAAGCCTATGAAGGCTGCATTGCATCTCCTGCAGACTATCCACTAATGGGTCTGGTAAGAGCTGTGGAGGACCCATAAGCTTGCAAACTATGTCTGAAACCTATCTTCATTTTTTCCCCCACATGCCTTTACCAAACCCAAAAGCAGTGTTAAGAGAGAGGAAGGGAAGCTTCAAGGCCTGACCGTGTTCCTCTGAAATAATCCCAATTGCTTCCTTACTTCACAAAAGGATCAAGTTGAATCTTGTTGATACAACCCAGATTTTCTTACAGAGTCGTCATAAATAAGTGCACTATATATTCATAAATAAATACGTTATGTATACAATACGTTTCCTATTTTGAAGTACCTTAGGAATCTGAATTATATATATATTATATATTATATATTTGTTAGTTGTCTCTCCTGACTTTCCTTAAGTTGCTCAAGGCAGTGTATACTGTAGAGCAGGGGCGTCAAACTCGCATCATCAGGGTAGTGTCATGTGACATAGTGGGACTCCGCCCTCACTAAACTGGGTGGGGCGGGGCCAGCACTAAACTGGGCGGGGCGGGGCCAGCACGTGACGCATCCAGCCAGCGGGCTGCGAGTTTGACACCCCTTCTGTAGAGCATTCTCTCATTTATTTTGTTTTTCACAACCATTACTATGTAAGGTTAGTTGGGATAAGAGGGAATGACTGGCCCCAAGTGACATAGCTGATTTCTGTAGCCAAAGTAGATTTAAAGTTAATTTTCCCAATACTAGTCTAACATCATTGCCACCACCTCCTTCCATTTTTATTAAAAACATATCCAATGCAGTTTTTTTTTTACTTTAGAAAATAAAATTGTAAAAGGCAATAACCTGGGGCTAAGTTAACCAGCACATTAACACAATTTCCTCAGCAGGCTTGTACTCACTTAACCTTGCACTCCAGCAAAGAGTCAAACCTTCAAGGTCTATTTAGAAAACGGATAGTACAGGGTAATTCAAGCATCTGGAGAATATTATTCTAGAAGGCAGGTACCATGACACAAGCAGCACCTTGCCAAGGTTATGGTCAGCAGTGCAATTTATTTTATTTACTTTTATTTATTACATTTTTATGCCGCCCAACTCCCGAAGGACTCTGGGCGGCTTACGACATGGATAGCAATAGCACT
>JANHGC010004751.1:46427-60975 GCA_027560395.1 Boaedon fuliginosus | reverse complement strand
GATAAGCAGTATATAAAATCTGAGTGCTATTGCTATCCATGTTGTAAGCTGCCCAGAGTCCTTCGGGAGTTGGGCAGAATAAAAATGTAATAAATAAATAAATAAATAAATAAACTAGTAGTGCCAATGCCAAACATTTTTAAATAGGAAACATTAAAACAGGGCCATAAACCTGAAAAAGAGGTTAATGTTCTTTGAAAAATAAGCATAAGGAAATCTTTGGAATAGGAAAAGTATGAAACTGAAAAGTCTTTTTAATATGAATGATACAGCTTTACACATGTGATGCTATATCCGGCCCCTTGGCCATTGTCCTTGGCCTCTGCCAAATTTTTCAGTTGGTTCCCTGGTTGTATTCTGTATTAATCAGTGAACTGTCCAGTTAAAATGAGAGTGTTATGTATTTACCATGCAAAAGTTTATCTTTCACAGTGTTCAGTTTTCTGTACTACTTTTGATTCTACCACATTTAAAAAGTCTTACTTGTGCACATTAATTAATATCCTTTCTTTGCTTTTATGTAACCTTTCTGACTTGATTTCTTGGAGCAAAAAATGAGCATCCATTTTTCTTGCTAAATACAAAGAATCTATATTGATTCCTGAATGCAGTACATGATGCATTATCATAGGGTTTCAAATCCTTAACCTAAGCAACTAGTTCAGCTGGTGCCTGATCAACAATCACTGCTGGGACAGTGTATTATAGGAATAACCCAAGTATTCATAGTTATGATTCTATTACTGCCATTCAACTTTGATTTTAAAACTTTTCTAACTTGCTTTAAATATCCATAGCCAGCTTTCTTTTTCACCTGGGTATGTCAAATTTATTTATTTTTATTTATTACAGTATGCTCCTAAAACAACCTAATAGTTATAAATAGTTCTTTAATATTATTACAATTCCATTATTCAAGTCTATCAAAAAAATCATTTTTAAAAATTGCCCTAGTTGCAAATGCACCGAAATCAAATTTCATTTTGGTGCCATCGCTAAAGATTTAAACTTTTAGTAAAATTAATTGTATTTCTCTAGATTATTTTGAAATTATATGCAAAATCAGTTGCAGAAATGTAAATATCCATACAGGGCAAATATTAGACTTGTATTCCTTGCTTGGATAATATGTAGCTAATTACACTTCATTCAAAATCAATTGAAACAAGAATGGAATCAGAGTATATTAAAAACTATGGAGAGAGTATCCTTTAAAAAACATGTCTGATTTATCTAAATTTGGCACATCATTGTTTTCTATTTTTCCATAGTATTATTTAAAATAGCATCTATCTTTTTAATTTTTGAAATTTTCTTTTTGCTTAATACAATTAATTTAAAATCAGGCATTTTGCTGCCAATGTTTCATGCTAATAACTTGAATAATATATTCAGACAAGTGATTGGGGGGGAAATGGGTGTTCTGTTTTGTCTTTCATCATCTGAAAATACAGCTTGTAATACCCAATCATTTATTCTTGCTGCAATATTTAATAGAAAGTATTTTCTAATATAAAATGGAGAGAGGTTTAAACCAAAATCCACAAAGTTTATCTTTTCCTGGTATATTTTATTTTGTCACCTAATAGCTTTTTCTTTTATAATTTTGATTATTACTGCAATACTTTTCATTTGATTAGGTTTTGCTAATTTTTCTATTTCAGATATCTATATGGTCATTTCATTTTATTATTTCAAATGTTTTTCTCAAATTTTAGTTTTGTGTTTTCAGTTTAAATCATTGGAAAAAATACACTGATTTGTTTCAAATAGTCTATAGTGCATGACTCTTTTGTAGTGTGAGTGTGTGTGTGTGTGTGTGTGTGTGTGTGTGTGTGGATGAGTGTGTGTGTGTGTGTGTGTGTGAGAGAGAGAGAAAGAGAAAGAGAGAGAGAGATTCTGTGAGCACCACTCAAAGTCACTTCATGATGGGTTATTTATCATTTTTAAAAAAATGAAATAAACCTATTTCAAAAAACTGTTTTTTCAACTTGTTTTTGATTTTCTATTCTGGTTTTTATTTTTTGTTTAACTTTTGTAAGCTGTTACTGTTCTCTTGAAATTGATTTATTTTCCAGTCTAATTTTCTCACTTGGTGTCTGATTTTGGTTTGGTGCCTTGCTTTCAATCATAACCCGTTTCTAATATTATTACTTTGGGTGAGGTTGTACATGGACTGATAAATCTCTTTGATTATTTTTGTCCTAATTGGATTAGCAATAGTTGCAACATGCAAAAAATCATTTATTTTTTTAAAATAGAATTTAAACAAGTTAATCTTTATCTTTTGGTTTCTTTCATGCATTTACAACCATCTTTCTCTAAGTTGCTAGTGATATTCTGACAACTGTTATTATTTGGAATTGACTGTTCAAAATTTTCATTGGCTTCATCAAAAAAGATATTTATGTTCTTTTATGCATATGTGCTTGCTTCCTCAAGTGCCAGCTCGGATGACAAGGAAGAGCTAGCTATCCCTCTCTATTTGAGAGGAAATATGGGGAGTACCAGGGGGCCTGGAAAGTTCCATGGCAGAATAGGATGGTCAATGTGAAACTGTGCTAGGAATGTCTGGGTAATTTGAGAGAAAGCACCAGGACAAAAACCAGCTGCCCAGGCCAGAGGAGCAGCTGCAGTCACTCAGCACAGATGACCAACTGGTCTATTTTAGGACAACCTATCAATAGCAAAAATGCCACCAGATTAGCCATTAGCTTATTTGACGACTTTAAGCCCTGCTCCTACAACAAGGTGTCATACCTTGTTGGAGTATTGTTGTTGCTGTTGTTATCTCAGACTCAACTACATATTTTATAAAACCTATGAAAACTGACAGGTTGCAGCAGAATAAGGAAGACTTCTTACCTTGTCTGGTTCTACTCAGTTAAATTATTGCAATAGCAATAGCACTTAGACTCATATACCACTTCACAGTGCTTTACAACCCTCTCTAAGCAGTCAGCATATTGCCCTCAACAATCTGGGTCCTCATTTTACTGACCTCTGAAGGATGGAAGGCTGATTCATCCTTGAGCAGGTAAGAATCGAACTGCTGAACTGCTGGCAGCAGTTAGCAGAAGTAGTCTGCAATAGTGCATTCTAACCACTGTGGCACCATATCAGACTTATACTGTACATTTCTTGCAGTCTGAAAAAAATGGATGAGAAAAGATACTGAGCAAGAAAGACAAAGTGATAATGAAGATTAAGTTACATTTTTGCTGATGTTCAAAATACCTGGTCTATTTAAAAAATGTTTTTCTAGTTTCAGGCATTCTCATTCCCCTTTTACGATCGCTGTTGGGCCTTTTATTTGTTTATTTATTAAATGTGTTCATTTCTTTCAACCCATGTCATTTTCTGCAGCTAGGGAGAAATATGCTTCAAGTGAAGGAATAGGTTTCTCAGACAGGGCAAAGTATAACAGGGCATTTTATTAAGAACTAATTTCCTGACAGAACAATTAACCAATGGAACAATTTACCTCCAGAAGTTGTGAATTCTTCAACACTGGAAATTTTTAAGAAGAAATTGGGCAATCATTTATCTGAAATGGTATACAGTTTCCTGCCTGAGGAGGGTGTTGTATGAGAAGACCTCCAAGGTATCTTAGAACTCTGTTATTCTATTCTATTCTATTCTATTCTATTCTATTCTATTCTATTCTATTCTATTCTATTCTATTCTATTCTATTCTATTATTTTTCACCCATTCCATGCAGACAAGTCAACTAAGGTGGAAACTGAGTCTTGCTTCAGAAACTACAATAGGACAACATTCTCTCTTGTTGCTTCTTAAAGAGTGCAGGGTAGCCTTAGGACATATAACCATTCACTTCCCCTTTGCCTCCTGCCCCTGCCCCGAACCTGCTGCCTGAGGTAATTATTCTCCCACAATGTGCAGAGAGGAAAGAAATGACAGCGAAACAGGAAAATATCTAAGGGTAGGGGAATAGTATTCAGACCAACACAAATATATGTCCCTGATGTTGACTTGATAATGGTGAACTAGACCTTTCAAAGACCTCATTTTTTCTCTGCTGTCTGTATAATGGTGGTTCAGTGGCAGCAGACTTAAATAAAGAGCAGAAGCAGAGCAATATTTTAAATCCTGCCTATGAAATAGCTCTCAGCAAAGAAGGCAAGAGTAGGGATAAGAAAGTCAGCCTGTTTTTACTGCCAGTTTGGTAGATGTCAACATATCAGTTGTTTCCCCTATAGATTCTTAATGGAATTTGATGTGGTATAATGAAGAGGCTAGACCAGTCTTGGAAAGATTCAAGCCTTAGTTCTAGAATCTTAATGGCTATTGGCCAGACAGTCTCTTTCAGTCTAATCTACTTCATAGGATAACTGATTTTGGCGTAAAATGAAATGTTCATTTAAGCTGTGTTGAACTGCTTGGGAAAAGGTAGGATACATTTAACAAGGCACATATTTAAAAAAAAAATTCAAAGAAAAAATAACCAGGCCATTTAAAGGAAAGCATGTAAGAATGGGAGTTTGCTTTTGAAAATATATATTTATAGTTACTATCTGTTTTTGTTTCATTTCCTTTCTTTTCTGCAGCAAAAGTCCTTGTATTTTCATCAGTGCTGCTTTGCATTTTCAGCACTTCCTGGATAATCCATGTGACCTTGCTGAGAATTCTTAGAGCTGCACTGACAATATATCTAGGGGGTATCAAATTGTGGAGATTTCTTCAAAGAACTTGCCAGTTCTAAAGAAACAAGATATTTATATTCACGAATTCACTAAGTTTGCTAATGTTTCTTTGTTCTTGTTGTTATTTTTAGTTACGGTACACTGAGACCAGAGGTGGGTTTCAGCCAGTTCAGGCCAGTTCCGGTGAACCAGATGCTAACATGACACGTGGTATACTAGGATTCTTTCTCAGGCTAGTTTTTGCAGGCGCGAGAGAAAGGCTCAGCTCCAGTGGTTCTTTTACTCCACAGGCAAAATCCCCATGCAGTGCAGCCTGTTACCAGCACTAAGCAGCAAAGCTTGCCCCAGCCCTAATTCTAACCCTCACCATTACATGGAGGAAAGATTAGAATCCCAGCAAAGATATAGGGTTGCCTGCTGAGTGCCAACCCTTTCTTGATCTAAAAGAAGTTAATGAATTCATTAATCAGTTAATGGCAAAGAAAATATTTAGGGTCTAGCAAAACTGTTAGGACTTCTGCAGGACAGACTCTGGTTGTCATTGATCTAATGGACTAGAGCTATTGATTCACAGTTGGTTACCCTTGCTGGAGTTCTCTTGGGAAAGATTAAGAATTTCATAGCATTAAGCTTCATTTCCAATATTTCAACAACGTCTGCTAGACCATCTTCAGTGTCAATGTGATGGATAGTATTTATAGATCTCCCCAAAGTGCTGGACTAAAATAAGGGTCATCAATCATATTATATAGATGGAAAGTTGTGGCCAATGACATGGTTTATTCAAATTCAGTTTTTTAAATATTCTGCATGATATTGGCTAAACAGGTTACATAATATTTCTATCTTGCCAGCTATACCTCATATTTTCTGCAATACAACAACAATACTAATTTTATCTCTATATTCAGGACACATCATCAGTTGACCTTCTTTTCGAAGGAAGAATAGATTCATACCTAACATCCCCTGAAATACTATTAACCAGGTAGATAGGTTAGAAGAGTTCAGCTTTATAGCAAGCACATGTAATGTGGGCAACCTCTTTAGAGGCAGAAGAAAATAAAATAGTCGCTAATAACAGATTACAAAGAGATACATTTTCTGGGGCAAGCCACAAAGTATAATGTTATTGATATAAAATGGCAGGTAGATCAAATAGTCTAAATCATTTCTTATTGGAATAAGATGTTCATTAAGACTTTTCATTTACTACAGACAATGGATCTTTCAATAAAAATGATTGTAGAAAAGGGATCCCAGAAAGTCTTACATAGAGGATCCTTTTAGAGTTTCTACATCACTAGGCTAAATAGAATGCTAAGATACTCATGTAAATAGTACTTCTTTGTCTCTTGTGGACCTACAATAGAGTATACATAGGGAGGTAATACAGTTCCAAAATTCGAATGCAGAACATGCCATTTCAAACTACAATAATCAGCATTGAAATTCTCCACCATTTATTAAAATACAAATTATCAGGATTAGATGAGAAATTTTACTTCAGCTGTCTATCGTGGTAATTCTTTAATTGCAAGTAGATTACAATGCAGTTCACCCTAATTTTTCCAATGTCTACTATCACGTTCTGGTTAATTTGTTGATTGAAACATAATTATGGATAGTTAATAAAGCATAGATTTATTTGTTTATTCCAATAAAAGAATATTACTCCTGACACATGGATCACTGGATGTTTGTCATCCCCATATATACTACACTATATTCAACCTAGGCACATCTGTTATTTTCAAAATTGGGATTAGCAGACACCTCTAAAGTAGTAATACATCAATGTTGTAGTTATCAAGTAACAGAGTCATTGAATGTTATGCATTGCATTAGTAGGCTTGATCCTTAAAGCCAGATTATCAATCTTTTAAATCATGTTTATCTAAACTGATATTCTCCAGATATATTCAGATTACAAGTCTCAAAATTCTAATCAGTTTACTTTCGACAATGAACAGTTTTGAAAAAGCCTTTTGAAAGAAATTTGTAACAGATAAAATGCACCATTATGGAAAAACTGGATGCAGTCAGTTAACTTATGGATGTTCTACCATAGTACTTTTTAAAATTCAAGCACTGTGAACGGATTAGGGAACATTCACTGGAGGAGAAGCTCCATGTTAAGATGGATTTCCTGGTTACTGATGCTCAGTATCCCAAAGAGATGGGAGCTCTTTATTAATCTGATCAACATAAAGAAGTAGCTTTTTTAAAATTAGGAAATGATGCATTCTAAAGCTGTACTATATAGATTTAACCAGCAAGCCCTTTTATTCTCAAAATAAAAAGGCAGCTAATGATAGGTGCCTTTTCTTCCCTTTAATCCCAACATTTGAAACATTTATTATTCTAAATTGCCTTCTGCACATTTTACAATAATTGAGACTAGTGTTTGGCTTGTTATCTCCACAGTTACTAACATGAATGCCATCATTATCCTGGTCATTAGTAAAATTGATGGGGTTGTCCGGAGTTGCCGGCTGCAGGGATGCTAGTGATAGGGTTTATGTGTAAATTAATCCTGATTCTCTTTGCCCTCTACAAAGATATATTGTTCTATCTATTCCATGTTCTCAAGAACCAGTGAGGAAAGTAATGCAAGAAATGAGCTGCTGAGGTAAAAAGAGAGAAGAAGAAATTGGACTTATATGTTTGGAAATAAAAAACAGTTCAAAGGCAACAGCATTCTGTGTGTCTACTGATAATTTCTTTCCTTCTTTAAATTATAGTCTCTTGTAGTGATCTACAACCTGACACTCAGGCTCTTTACAGTTTGTGAAAACTGTGGGTGTAATACCTTAGGGATCTTCAATTTGTTATTATTAATTTATGATATTTTAGAACAAGTTGGGGGGAGGGGAATCATTACTCACATGAGTGAAGAATGGTCTTCTTACTACATTTAGTTTTAGTTAAACATATGTGTGAGTAAAATTAAATCATTTAGATTTGACCATGAATTGATTGACTGCTTTTTGAAGTGGTCTCTTACTTTTATTGAATTGTTTTAAAGTGAAGATAGAAGGGAGAATAATGAAAGCCTTCTCTTATTATAAACAATGGAAAATATTTTCTATAATACTATGACAAAAGCCATTATTGCATATAGTCTCACAATACTTACTAACCTTTATATAAAAAAACCTTTCCTACAAAAAGGGGGGGGACCTTAAAATATACCAATCCTGCTCATAGTATTAAGTGACCCAGTTCAATTTTTATCACTATCCCTTTCCTGCAGCCCTTATTCTTTTTCTTCCTTTGCAAAAAATTAATAAAAGGCACTGGTGGGTGATGGAAATGATGACATAGATCTGAGACATATGACCATTTATTTAATGGCAGTTTGACATAAGTGAAGAATGATCTTATTACTACATTTAGTTTTAGTTAAACATAAGCGTGAGTAAAATTTGACATTATGATGGCCTTGAAAAAGTGACTTAAAAGTAGATTGCACTTTTGCAGTAATGCAATGGTACTAAAAGTACTAAAAGTACTAAAAGTACTAAAAGTACGACCCTTGCAGTCATGGGATTACAATTTGGATGGTTGGCAGCCAGCTTGCATTTGCAAAAGTTGCAGCATCTTGATGCCATATGATGACCATTTGTGACCTTCCAAGATGGTTTTTGACAAGCAAAGTCAAGTCTGAAAGCTGGATTTGCTTCATGCCCAAGGCAAAATGGTCATAAAATCAGGTACAGTGACTCCAGTCACATGATTACTTGCTTAAGTACTGGAACACTTAGTGATCAAAATTCCAATCCCAGCTGTGATTATAAGTCAAAGACTATCTGTCATTACATTCAAGAGGTATTAGGCTGTAGGTATGTAATTCTGGAATTTGCATGATATATCAATACACATATATCATTTTGTATTGCTGCATTTGTTGATGCTTACCCATTCTTTAACTTAATGTGTTTGAAATAATTATGTACAAAATAGTGTATGTAAGAATGAAGTGAAAGGCCTACAACCACACAAGGAATCACTGGCAGATTTTGTTCTCTCTACATCACAACAAAAGTGTTCTAACCTGCAGTTGTGTTTGTAAAAAAATGGATGAATACATATAATACTCTTAACATGGTTAGTACATTTATTTTCTGGGTTTACACAATACATCAACTTACCAAATAGTGCTTAACATGCTAACTCATAACAAACTCAGTCAAAATCAATACAAATTAAGCTATATATACTCTGTGCAAATCTATCTGCTAGGTTATTTTTACCTTATCTGATTAAGTATATTGTGAGCCACTTTGCCTCTATTTTCCCAGATAAAAGTTTGATCTTCAGCCGACTTTCATCTAGTGCCACATGAATTTTGAGAGAGTTTTTATCAAATAAATTAATGTCTTCTCTTCTACCTATCTTAATTTAATATTCAGTCTGAAGAAAAGTTCAGGTGAACTCTAAACTTGCTTATTATTCTAACATTTTAGTTGACCCTGATCTCGATACTTTTCTATTATAGCTATTCTAATTGAGTAACATGACTTGCATTTATTATTAACCAATTTCAGCTGTTGAGATGAACACTGAAACTTGACAAAAAAGGCTTAGTCTAGCTAATGTCCAAACTTGGTTTAATGGGGATAATAGTAAGCAATTACTTTGAGTTTGGTTTTGAGTGGTACTGTATTTGATACCCTCTTTAAAGTATCCACACATTGTTAATTTTTGTTTAAAAATATGCACATGACTTTATTTCTACAAACAATCAAAATTAGTCTACATTTACTCAAAATACATGTGACTTCTCTTACAAAAACCTTTTTGTATAGTATTTTTGGCAGTAGTATTTCTTGCCAATGATTTCTTCTGGAAAGTTTTTCAATTTTCTAGTCTACCCATTTTGGAAGTCCCAGTGGCTGCCTATTAAAGCATCAGTAAATCACATTCTGTTTAGCATTTTTGGGAGCAGTTAAGGTTGTCCCAAAATAGAGGCCCATGTGATATTAGAGCAAATGATGATGCAAATGATAATTATTTGTATTATAAACATAAAATTAAATATCTTTATCATTGTCTAGCTAATTGTTTTGTTCTGTGAAAAATGCCCCTTTAATCTAGCATCTTTTTTTCCTCTCATTTGAATTTTAGCAATCTTAAACTTGTTATTTTCTGAGATTTTTTCATTCCTTATAAGTAGGTATTATTGCTGTTGGGCTTGTTTTGTTTTTCCGAGTGGAACCATGTGTCATATTTTTTTTTCTTTTGTAAGATTTCTTTGCTAAAGAGATTCTGGCCTGTAGCCTTGACAGGCCTGAATGGGTTCAGCATTTTAATTATTAATCCCTGGATGAAAACAGTTCAGCGTTCTCTCCAAGATGCCATTAACACCCACTTCTCTTCCCCCAGGCTTGCTGCCACTGTCAGATTCCTCTCAGCAGCAAAGACCCTGGCCTGATCTGGAGGTCCAGAGATGATTTTCCAGATGAGTGGCTTTTATTGGCCTCTCTAGATTTGATCTCTGCATCCTGTGACTGACTAGATAGGAGGAGGTGAGGAAGAACGGAAGGTGATGCAGTTGTTTCTTGCTGTATGAAGAATTATGAGGTTGACCTAAGAAATGCTTCTGAAGTTAAAGCTGCTATAATGTCTGCTGCACGATTAGTTTAGTTTCCTATCCAACATTAACTTAATTGTATGCCAGTAAAAGATGAACAGTTTGGGGCAAAAAGCAAACTTGTGCCTAGCATGTGATTTGCAAATACCCCACAGGTGGGAAAACCTACAAAGCTACCAATTCTGTTGGTGAAGCATGGAGTAGAAGAGTTCATTACAGATGTTTATTTGTGCCCTCAGGTCATCTGAGTAGTGAAACTGGAGCCTTTTTGGCTGCAGGATGTTTTCTGTTCTCTGTCTCTTCACTGTTGAAGACAGGTGCAGGCTGTTAGGATGAGTCTATGTTGTCAGCATCTCAAACTGAAGCGCAAATGTAGTCTGCAATTTTTTTGGAAATCTGTTCAACAGTGAAGGGACATAGTGCAGAAAACATCCTGCAGCCAAGAAATCTCCACACACATTTGCATACTCAGTGACCCTGAGGACACAGATAAATCTCCAAATAGCCTCAACTACTCTCTAAAAGAATGCAAATGACCAGCTGTCTGCAAGGAATATAAATCCTTCCATTCACCATCATCCAGTTAGAGCTGTAGAAGCTTTTTGAATGAAAAGTCTCCAGTTGCCTCCTGAAAAAGCATATTTGGGACAAAATGACCTGAATGACTAAGAATCTCAATAGACAGCCATAGACTTTGGGCTAATTTGTAGTAAACAGAATGGTAGAAAAAAAATTGGCAGAAGTGGCAAAGAAAGTTGGCAGGCCAACTTTTCAACAGTTGAAAAGTATTTCACTATACAAAATGTGCAACTCTTTGAAGTAAATATTTTTTAGACAAACTAAAGCTATGTAGGACACTGGTCCCTATATTGTTCTGTACACCTCCGTTGTGGTAACCAATATCACAAAACTTTATAGCTTGTGTCTAAAATATTGCTGAGTAGAAAAGACATATAATGCCTGCATTTTCCAAACAGTCTCATATTCTAATGAGAAGGGTGTTTCTGTGACATGGTGGTTCTTACTTTTTTTAATTGAAAAGTGACAATGGAATATGTGTTACTGTCCTGTTTCTGGCCTTTCAAGAAAGCAGAACAAAAATATGTCCTAGCAACAACTTTTTCTGCTGTGATTCTGTAGCATTTAGGCTTTTGCTGTAGCAGTGTTAATGTCACTATTAAAGAAAACTTCTTTCTTCTCTTGGAAACATTCAGAGAAATAATTTGCCTACATTCTCATCCCACAAATTTCATCAATTTTTTTTTAACCAGCTTTAAATCCTTCAGCTTCCACTTAGTACTGCTCCATCCCATTATGTATCTCTGACTGCCTCTGTTGCTTTAAAAGGAACAATCCTAGGCTATTGATCTGACAGGTCATATCTTTCTTTTTTATATATTGGTGCAAAAAAGAGCTTACTAGGCATAGGAAAGGAAGTTAGCATGCCAAAAATAGAATAGAATAGAATAGAATAGAATAGAATAGAATAGAATTCTTTATTGGCCAAGTGTGATTGAATACACAAGGAATTTGTCTTCAGTGCATGTGGTCTCAGTGTACATAAAAGATATAAGTGATAAATCATGATCATAGCCATCATAAATACGTTCATCATGAATCATAAAATACAACACTTAAGTGATAGTGGGGTTTTTCTTATACACTTTCAAAAAGAACAAACTTACACAATAGAAATATATTAATAAAAACGATAAAATGTGCATAGTTTGAAGTATTGCAAAACAGTTAATATAAATATGTTTCTGTATGGTCAGGGTTATAGGTCAATTTATGGAACTAAGTAGAATTCTTACATATGTATATGTGCATAAGCACATGTATCAGTAATTCACTTTGAAAACATTGTAAGTTTCCAAGCAGATTTCCTGAATAAGGTCTCAGATATATTTTCAGTTTTTTTGGCTTAGCTGTGACTGTGATACACTAAGGATCTGGCAGTATAATCTCTTGATTATGCTGTGGAAAGAAACATTGTATTATCTCTATTGTGTAGTATTATCTGAAATCTGTTTTCTGTTGTTACCCACAAAAACAACTGACTCATTATATTCCTTGTGACATAATTGTGGTGAGAAGTTGCTCTGTTAATTTAAAAATCAAACTGAAAAAAAAAATCTAAACTGAAGATGGCAAACTTAATGCCATGTTAATTCTTCTAGACCAGGGCTGTCAAACTCATGGCCCATGGGACAGATGTGTCACATATTGGCCATGCCCATGCCCAGTTTAATGAAGCAGGAAAAAGTCATGATACGTTACGTGATAATGCCATGATGACATGAGTTTGACACCCTAGATATACATTGTTCTAGACAATGTATATCTATAAAAGAGAGGTGGGGTGCGGATGTGTATTTGTATGTGCTTTATACAAACTTTCAGTTCTACAACAATCTACTTCAAACTTGCCAGATAGCGTAGTAAGAAATGCACTGCAAAGGGTAAGGTCCATTTTTGACCCCTTTTTGGGGGCGCAAACACGAAATACAGTAAGCATCAATTCTTCACTGCGGATGTCCAGATTTGAAACAGGCAGCATTCAGTTAAACAAGGGGCAATTCTGCTCCACTGCGCATGTGCGGATTTGAAATAGCAGCAGCACCTATTGAGCACTTGAGGTGACAAGGACGATCTGCCTTGCTTCTCCACCCTCAAATGGCTCAGGTCTCCTTGCAGGTCTCCCGCAGCTGTAGCGATCCTGCCCACACCTTCGGACAGCCCAGCCGCCCTTTTGCCGCAGACCTGGCCTTCATTGACCGCCAACCGTGTTGGCAAGGTGGCCCTGTCCGTCCCTGTGTGCCACCCACATTTGCCTGTCCACCGCTGACAACCAGCCGGGCTGCCGGAGGTGGCAGGCGGCCTCCTGCAGTACCAGACGGCGCATCAGCTGTCTCTGTGGGAATGTCGGAAACAGTCTGTGGTGTGCACCTGTCCTGCCCCAGCCAGGGCTGCTGTACACCTTCCCAAACCCTCTTCTGTCATGCCATGCAATTGTTTTCCCCAAAGGAAGACTCACACCTTCCCTTTGATCAATTTGCTCTGAAGCATTGGGAAGCTGGGGGGTGGGTGGATGCAGGGATGGATAGATAGATAGATAGATAGGGAGAGGAAGGATAGATAAATGGAGAGAGAAATAGAGGGATGCAGGGTAGATGCAGAGATGGAGGGATGGATGAAGGAATACAAAGAGATACATGGAGGGATAGATAGAGGGAGGGTGGGTGGATAGATGGAGCGGTTGAGTGATAGATGGATAGATAAGTAGATGGAGGGATGCATGGAAGGATGGAGAGATGGAGAGATAAATAGAAGGATGGATGCAGGGATCAGATAGATGGATGGATGGATGGATGGATGGATGGATGGATGGATGGATGGATGGATGGAGGCATAAATAGAGGGAGGGATGCAGGGATGGATGCAGACAGGATAAATGGAGGGATAGATGGCATAGATGGAGGGATACATAGGTAGATGGAGGGATGCAGGGATGGTTGGATGGAGGGATAGATACATAGAGGGATGGATGAATTGATGGATAGATAAATAGATGGAGGTACTCCTGATCTAGATACAGCATTCCAAGTTAAAAAAAACCCGAGCAACCAACCTGGCCCAAACTTGGCATATGCATATTTTATCTTCTGGTGACAAACACTGTGGGGGTCACAAATTGGTTTTTGGTTCCCCGCCTCAAATGGTGTTGAAGTGCACCTTCCCGCTGACATTTAACTGCCAGGCTCTACTGAGGCATGAAGCTCTCCAGCCAATAGAGGCAAGGCATGCATATTGGGCAAAGAATGCTGAGGACAACAGAAGCTCTAAAGGCAATAGAGGCAAGGCATGCAAATAGGGCAAAGATTACCTGGGCAATGCCAGCTCATAAGCTAGTTAAAAATAACATTTAACTTCTACCACTTAGTGCATTCCTTTGGGTGGTAAATTTTATATTATGTGAAATGGTACTACTTGTATTTTCTTTAACATGAACAATTTGCTTTAGTAGATACTTGGGATTAATTTATTGTATATCCCATGTTGTCACGTTGTCAATGTAAACCATGAGTTAAATTCAGCAACAGAAAAACTATTTCTACATTTCATTCAGTTTTCCTTATACTATCATTAAACCGAGGAATCAAAACTGAATAAATTGCAATGGTTTGATGATTAGAAATAAACAATTTGAGTTTACATGATCATTTTTTTACTTTGCCATTTTTCCATAGTTAGGAAGAGGTAAGTATGATCCTTGCTTGTTACTTG
>JANHGC010004751.1:33539-46327 GCA_027560395.1 Boaedon fuliginosus | reverse complement strand
TTAGCCGCCTCGAGTTCCCCTTGGGTGAAGAGAGGCGGGGTATAAATACGAACATAAATAAATAAATAAATAAAAAAAGCTGAAGTCAGTCAGAATCGTCAATGGTGTTATTTCTAACATCTGCTTCTGCTCCCATGTTAGGATGGCATCATTCCTTTCTGAGAAAGTGGATCCAGTAAAGGCTGGTAAAGAGAAGAGATTGAATGTTAAGGCCCTCTGTTCTGTGGTGCCTCAGGATTTGACTGTCTCTCTCCATTCCTGTGCAACACTTGTCTGAAGCTTCTAGGCAAGCTGATACAGTCAATACAGAGGCACATATTGCCAGAGTGCTGTTACCTCTTGATCCCAAATCTAAAAGGTGATGCCATTAAGGTGCTGTCTGATTATCTGGAAGCCACCTCAGTTTTCATTCCCTCTGACTGCATGGAGAATAGGCAATTTCTTCTTCTGACACAGTCAGTCATCAGGCTGCCAAAAGTGGAGAAATGTAGATAACCCCATGCAATCCTGTGGTGGGATTCTGTGGAGAAATGGAGTTTGCTGCTGCTGTACCAACTTCCCTAATGGAGCTGTTTGATGCGGTTGCCAGGTTGGCAAAAGAGTCGCCAAAACATATTGTCCTGGGGTACCACAATCTGTTCTTGTGTGATTCAGAATCTGGAGAAGCTTAGGGCAAATGGCCACCATGGCAGCTATTTGAGACAGGATATCAAGGGTCAAAGATATATAGGTAAACAAAAGTTAAATCTTGTTTTTGTCTTAAGGCAATTATAAAGGTAAAATCTGAAGATGAAAACTTTATTATCATCCTTTCTCATCATCAAATCCCTCTCTAGTTGGCTTTGGGCTACCTATTAGAATTTCCCGCGTGCCTGGGATGTTGGAACTATAAAATCAATACATCATAGATTTCTAATAGACTTGAATGGATTTCAGAGAGAGCTTATTTTTTTCCTCTTTGGGATCTGCTATCAGTTTGACTGATGCCTTAGTCTCCATCTAAATTAGGTGTGTGGCTGTGACCTGGATTTCTCCCTCGTTGTCAGTCCCAATTGTAACTTATATTTGTTATGATTACATTCTTAGATCAGTCTCATGATTAATAGCCAAAATCAGCAATTAAAAGAAAATTAGAGGCAAATGAATACTGAATTTACCATTGTGTAATCTACATATAAGTAACGCTTCCTCATCCATTTTGATCAGGGGTATCAAACTCGTGGTGGCACATTGTTGTCACATGATGTATCATGACATTTTCCCCCTTCACTAAACTGGGGTGGGCATGGCCAGCACATGATGTATGCAGGCCATGGGTTTGACCCTCCTGATTTAGATAAAGTAATTTTGAATCTAATGTTTTAGCTGCAAGAAACCTGAATTAGAATGAAGACCATAAAAGAAACCTATCACAGATATTAAATTAGAGTGAAATAACAAAATCCACCCCATTACAGAGTGATGGATAATGACCAACATTAAATTGAGCTAATGAGGGCATTTCTATATCTCAAAAAGCTCTTATAAATTAAGTAAAAGCTTTGCTCTTTCTTCCCCTCAGCAAATTTTTCATGATATTTTTTAAAAAGTGGATTGACAACATCCATGTTATTCTTGGCAAGAATAGGGAGGTAACTTGCCATTGCCTTATCCTGGGAGACTGTTTCTGTTTCTCTGTCTAGCCTACAGCTCTGACATTCCTGAATCCAAAGACTGTCCAGGCCTGATTCGACTTAGCTCTAAGCTTAAATGTCAGCCAGATGTCACCATCTATTGAGAAGACGGATAATATTTTATTACTGCCAAAGGCGGGCTAGATAAAATACTTTACAATACTGTACTTCTGTAGAAAACCCGTAAATCATCTATTACAAGGTACTCAACATCCTGAATAAACATAAATCATCAAAAGAAGCACATATAAATACATATATACAGTATGTATATGTATATATTGGAGGTGGGTCTGATTATTAGGAATTGATACAAACACACACACACACACACACACACACACACAGCACTTAAACAGTGGAGTTTATTCTTAACACTAAGATATTTATACAAATGTAGTGGTGTGAGATAGCACATTATATACATATGTGAAAATATAATTTACAAAACCATTTGTGTATATGTGTTTCAGCCTCTCAAATGCCTTTACTTTACTTTTGCTTATGATGTATTTTGACTTCTTTTTTCTTCCTTATCTCAGTGGTTGGCAATGGAATGAATGCCTGTGAGTTTTTTTGGCTATCTTGCAGCCAAAGCCTTTAACTCATTCAGTTCCAGTGTCCCCTACCTGAAACTCCTCAAACATGACCCAGTCCATTCTCCTGGTCTCTCCTCATGTTCATGAACCACTGAGGATTTTCTTCCTAGTCTTCTTCCTTGTACCATAGCCAGATTCTCTGGACTTGCAGGGTCCAGTTCATTTATATTTATCAGGAGACATACTCTCGGGTAGCTTCATGTTCTGTAGTGTCACTCCAACTACTTTCTCAATTTTTTCCTGCCATTTTTATACCCTGTACCTAGGATATATATGTGCCGCTGTACAGGTACCTTCAAGCACCATTCCCTTGTTGCCTATGTGCTAGTGGTCTTGTGCTGACTCGGTTAACTTCCATTTTTTTTAAAAAAAGTTCTTCACAAAGACCCAACCACTTTCCTTCAGTCAGATTAAGGTTAGGGTATACTAGGTATCACCTGATATATAGTGGAGGCATTTTTTTTATCTGGCTGCAGTAAGCAAACACTATTAAGAAGCATTTGGTATAATTGCCTCCCAATTGATCCAAAGCCTTTGGGCTGTGGAGTATACATTTAAATTTCTGTCATGGCAAATTTTATCAAAATTTGGCCTTTGATTATATATAATTGTCATGGCTGATTCAGTAAACCTGACCACAATGTTTCTTCTGGTTAAAATTGGATGCTCATAAAATACTATTAGAGATTATAGCTGCAACAACAATTTGTTCTCATGTGAACACACAAGTCTTCATGTTCTCTCTTGGCCTAGTGGAATTTTTCTGAGAATCACTAAGGTTTGGACATCTGCCCTAAAATAATTTAAATTTTGGAACACTAGAGCTTCTTTCCAAGCAACTGTCCCTGACCAAGAGAGTTTATCTTGTATCCATCTTTTCGGTACATGGTGTAACTTGTTTTCCAAGCTCCAAAATTGTAATGATTTTGGAGTGATTATTTGTCCTCTTTGAAGTACATATCCTGCTTTCCACTGTACTTGAAATTTTATTTTAGACCTGACTGTTTTTATAATCCTAAACAATGTTTGCTTTATTTAACTGTATTGTGCCTGTATTTTATTCTTCTTTTATCTTGTGTTAATGGAAAGTACCTGAATATCATATGCGCTTGATTTTCACTCAACATAAATGTTCTTTCCTGGTAAGAATTTTCAAAACTGATGTTTGCCATTCTTATTTCTTTTCCTAATTTAGAATAGAATAGAATAGAATAGAATAGAATAGAATAGAATAGAATAGAATAGAATAGAATAGAATAGAATAGAATTCTTTATTGGCCAAGTGTGATTGAATACCAAGGAACTTGACTTTGGTGTGTATGCTCTCAGTGTACACAAGAAGAAAATAAAATAAGATGAAATGAAATGCATATATCAAGAATCATCAAGCATCATATGAAAAATAGGATATGACACTTAGTGATTGTTATGGGCCACTAACAAGCAATACTAATAAGCAGTCAGATCTAATACTCAAATACTAATGGTTAAGTGGTAATCAAATACCAGAAAACAATTAAACAATATGAATTGTAAAGATAGAAGCCATGTGGTATAGTTGTAAGTGGGAAGACGTAAATACTAGGATGAGACAGTGTTATGGGAATTAGATGTTTAGCAGAGTGATGGCATTTGGGAAAAAACTGTTCTTGTGTCTAGTTGTTCTGGTATGTAGTGCCCTATAGCAGCATTTTAAGGGAAGAAGTTGAAACAATTTATGTCCAGGATGTAAGGGGTCTGTAGGTATTTCTGCAGTTCTCTTTTTGACTTGTGTAGTATACAGGTCTTCAGTGGAAGGCAGGTTGGTAGCAATTGTTTTCTCTGAAGTTCTAATTATCCATTGAAGTCTATGTCTGTCTTGTTTGATTACAGAGCCAAACTAGACAGTTATAGAGGTGCAGATGATAGCTTCAATAATTCCTCTGTAGAATTGTATTAGCAGCGCTTTGGACAGTTTGAGTTTTGTGAGTTGGTGCAGATAGAACATTGTTTGTCATGCTTTTTTGATGATATTTGTCTGTGCATAAATAATCAATTAGTGAAAGACTTCATATTGAAGTTTATTTATTTATTTTATTTTTATTCGATTTATACCCCGCCTCATTTCCCCGGTCAAGTTGATAAAGCAATGCAATAGAACTGCAGTTACCAATGTTTCTGGCAGAACAAATTTATATATATAAAAGAGAATTGTGACTTTGTGGATATGTCCTCAATAGGCTCTGCCACCCCTGCACTGATAACGCCCAAACTTGACACAAAAGTCATTTACCCTCTTGGCACTGACACTGGGTGGCGGGGTCACATGCCCTGTTGGGGTGTCTGTGTTCCCCAAATAGGCTGCCAAAGTGGTGACTGCCAGGAACAAAGCTCCAAAACTGCACTGCGCATGCAACTTGTGTGGTACATATGCAGCAAGGATCAATGGCTCACCACGTAGCAATGGCAGCGATGCTCAGCATCAGGCCCCCTTGCATCGTTGCCTGAGCTGCCCGGTCCCTTCTGCCACTTCCCCTGCCACCCAGCGCCCATGGTGAAAAGAAGCCTTAATGCCAGATGTCTCCTCCGCTTCCTCGTGATTACCGCCCATCAGATGTTCTGGCATGTTTGTATTCATCGCCAGTGACATGTGGGTTAGAGGGCAGAAGAGATGAAGGACACTAATCGTGAGACACCAGAGGAAGTGGATGGTCCACTTTCCCAAGTCCGGGGCACCCACCGGCAATAGGCACCCTCTGCAGGTTTACCTCCCCTTGCCTTCTGACCACTACTGTATATACCTGGCCGAAACCCTGCCACCTTCCAGTTTCAGACCCACATTACCTGCCTTGCTGGCCACCTCACAGCAGGGAGCTGTGCTCAGGCTGCCTGGGTCCCATGCTGGAGGGGGAAGGGAACAGGAGTGTATTTCACCTATCTTCCTCTCTGTCTTCACCCTGCATCACCTCAGATGAAGAAAAGTGGGGGACATAAACAGGGAAGGGGGTATCTTTCTTCTATCTCCCTCTCTTCCTTCACCTCTCAGCACCTCAGCTGCACATTTCACCAAAAAAATACCTGGGCAACACCAAGCAAAGAGGTAGTAAATAAAAAAGAATGTTTAACAATAGCAATAGATAAATATGACTGTTGAGTATAGTGGAAGAGAGAGCACTCTGCATCACTGGTATCTGGCAATGATGTAAAGCTTAATTTATATCCGCTTCAGCACTTCTTTTCAATGATGTATAAAGTAATGGATTGACAAGAAGGTGGTTGATGCCCTTTCTCTTCTCACCCAACTACAGAAATTAAGAAAAAGGTTCACTGCTTGTCACCTTTTCCTTAAAATAATAAGCAGCACAGAAACAGCAAGAAGCTGTTGATACTGTAACAGTAGGATCATTTGGGAGATTTATTTTATTTGCTTGTATCATATTCTTCTTGCAGCTCAATTGTTTCCAAACATCTAAAACACTTAGTCAGCTGTGAAGTAGCCTGTAAGAATTAAATTCCTTCAGAAATGCAATGTCTTCTAATTGCACTGTGACAAAACAAAATAACAGCTTCTGGTTTAGTTAAATTATATTCTCATTATTATTATTTTTCTCTACTTCTTCTTACAACTAAGAATTTTTTAAAAAAGTTCCTCCCCAGGCAAGCAAAGCAAGTCATGGATAGCTAAGGACTGCTTCCTAAATAAGAAAGGGAAATATGGCAGATCTTAAAGTAGCCACAGCCATGAGTGGGTCTCATTCTAATAATTTATTTTTAATGCTGCATTGTCTTTAACTGTGCAGCTCCCTCCAGGGTGTTTGCTTTGAGATTGCAAGATAATTACATCTCAGAAACCAGGCTAATTACAGTTAACAGCCTGAAAACTGAAGGTGCCCATTTAGCCCTCCCACCACTTTTTTCCACCAGAATTCATGATTGCTTGTTAAAATGTGCAGCATCAATTAGGAAACCAATTTGGCAGAAGTGATGAGGTGCAGTCTTTCCTCTTCAGTTCATATACTGATGGGCACTGGGTGGAGACATTCAACCTCCTATTGTATTTTTAAATACAAAAGCAAACAGCAGAAAGAACATGACTTAGGAAATAGCTAAACAGTCAGAAGTGATGCTTCAAAGCTTTCACTCTGCAAACTGTAGATTTTGATGTTTTATTTATTGTAGATCATGGTGGGTAGAATATATCATCTTTTTTATACTTGAAGTCAGTGTTGATTCCTGGCATCTACCTAGACTGATTCCCTGCAGTTTTCTTTGCAAGGTTTCAAAGGTGGTTTGCCATTGCCTCCTTCCTAGGACTAAGAGTGACTGGTCCAAGGTCACCCAGTTGACTTCCTGCCTAAAGTCTAGGACTCATAGTCTCCTAGTTTCTAGCCTGGTGCTTAAGACCTCACAAAACTGGCCCTTATCTTATACTTTACTTTTGCCATTTTTTTTATTCTTCCCTTGGTTTATTGATTAGATGTACCCATGACCCCTTTTTCCCCTTCTCAAAACACAAAATGTAACTGTTCTGAGCAGCAACATATTGAAAATTCTGATCATTAAAAAATACAAAAAATATAACATTTTAACTTCAAAATGAGTCCAAGCTCAAAATAAAACTGTCACACAAAATGTGTGCCTGCATTGCCCCCAATGTGCCACTAGGTGGCAGCAGCTGGCTAGTGCTGCACCTAGGGCACCTCTAGGGGAGATGTTGTACCCTACCTATAAAAGGGGTTTGCACGCTCCTACACATGTTCAGAATCCAGATGTAGTCTCACCAGAGACCACCATACCTATTGCTTATCTAATAAACCTGTTCCTGTGAACCTGTCTCTGTAGTATGTAGCTGATCCTAAGATCCCAGCCTCACCTCCGCAACAAAAACCAGAGTTTTAAACATATGTCATAAACTAGATGCAACTCAAAAGCTCTGATGGAAAGTTTTGTTCCAAATTTAAGACAAAACACATTTTATTCATGATTTCCCAAGCTATTTCTTTGCTTAGTCATGATGAACATTTCTTCAGATAGACTTGCAACAAAACTCTTTAACTGATCTTAAAAAAAAACAATACAAAAGTTCTCTTTGCACTCTCTGCTTCTATTTTTATTGCTTATCCATTTTTTTAAAGACTACATTTTCCTTTGGGGAACTTGGATCAGAGGCTAATTTAATGAAGTAGTTTTCCCCTCCATGATCAAGCCAATAGTTATAAATTGTTAACTAGTTGTGGTGGAAATTGTATCCCTGAAGACTTTGTTAATACTGAGCAAAAAAACATGAAGGGGAAATTAGTTGCAACATGATAAGGAATTGTATCTGCATTCTGCTGGGCACAGATAGCCTAAAAATAGCTATCAGATTCCTGCACTGAAAATAATCAGGTATGCTTTTTTTCTGTGTAATCGTTGGGTTTTAAAAATAAAATGTTGACATGAGAGCACAAAACAAAGAAAAACTGGTCAATCACTTAAAGGACCAGTCAGAGTATTCCCTCTCAATGGCCATTTTTGTAAAAGCTGGAGGAGAATTCTTATACCAGGATTTATTTGGAAAGCAGTACAGCCCACAAGCCAGAAAAATCTGTGAAAATAGTGTAATAAAACTCAACGGGCTATTCCACTGATTGCCTAGCTTCTGAACCCAATCCTTTCTTAATTTAGAAGTGAAACAAACCAGAAAAAGAATCTTATGTGACCAGCTATGCTTATGAAAATGACAGATTGCAAAGGAAAGTGTTTATGATTTTCAGTGCCTCTGAATGCTGTATAGATCTCATAGACATCTTCAGAAAGAGTAGTACCAACAACAATACAATGCTTTGTTTGAAAGTTCCCCCTATTCAGCAAGAAAACTATTACTACTTAATATGCTAAATGTTTGTTGAGGATTGTTAGGTGGAAACATATCCAGTTATTCTAATAGGAAATAAGTAACATCCATCATAGTAGCAATTTAGGTGACTTTCTACTTCTCTCCTCAATGGCAGCTACTCTGCATGTGAATATCCAAGTCATACTTCTCATTGTTCCAAATATTCACGCCTAGGTCTATGTGGGCAGCAAAGAGGAACTAGAAACCTGCCATCTACTGTCATGTACATATTTGCAGGCCAAGCCTGGCAGCTCTAATTCTGCAGCAGCATATAAAAATTAGATTAAAATAGGAGTTTATATAACATCTTCTAGTGGCATGGACTTTGAATAATAAAAAACAGATTAGACATTTAATGGAATATCCAACTATTTAGTTTTCTGCCATATTTGGCAATATGGTCAAAGGCAATAAAGAGACTCTTAAGGATTACTGAGGTTTCACAAGATTAACCTTCCTCTACGTATGTTGAGAGTTTCTACTGAGTATATCCCAATACATCTGGAGAATGTTATGCCAATATTTCCTTGCTGAGTCCAAAGGACACTTATTACCAACATGTTTCTAAGATACCACTGAATGGATGGAGTAGCTGCTTGCAACTATATAAAACTGGAGGACTCTGGAAGCAGCAGGGAATTCCATCAGAATGGAAAACATTATACATGTGTAAAGAGAAAATATTTTTATTTGGTCATAGAGAAGTAAATAAAATCTGCTCAGGAGTCATATAGGTATTCATTGTATGAAGAAAGGTGGTGCAACTGAATATCAAAAAGTTGAATATTACCTTTGGCAAGATTAGCAGACACAGATTCATCAGATGTGGGGGTTGATTAATTTCTGGGGATTAATTTCTGGGGTTGATCAGAGATCAACAAGATATCTGTCTCAAGAAAACAGAGTTCTTCTGTTTCCTGATCTATCCACCCAAATACAAAACAGATGTACAAACCTGGGGGGGGGGCGGAATTGGAAATCCTCTTTGCATCCAGCAAGGGAATCAAAAACTTCTTACTTCCTTTCTCCTAGATTAGATATTTTATCTAAAAAAGAAAAGATATCTTTTCACGAAAGAAGGCATCTCAAACTTAAGAGTTGGATGATTATCCACAGGATACCCAAAAGCTGGTATCTAGACTGCAGTTAAGCAGGAAATGCATATCAACCTAGTACATCTATTAGATTCCTCCTTGTACCAAAGAATATAAACTGACTGACTTCATCCTGATTTTGGGGGTAAGCTGGGTTGCTTTTGTATGCTCAGTCATGGTTTGGAAGCCATTGTTAGTATTCTAATTCCCAAACCCTGTTTTTCACTATTTTGTCCTCTACAAATATGCATTTCAGGACATTGCTTCTCCCAGGAAATGACAGCTGAGAGGTATGGTTGAAAGCCAGTTACACCAGTGGGAAAACAGAGAACTGCCGGAATGTATAATAACTGAACTATTCAGGTTCGAAGTGGAAGATGCAGGAAAAAAAACTTTCTCTGAATATGATTTTTGTTTGTTTGTTTGTTTAGGATTTCTGATGATAGATTTCTCTATCTTGTCCAGCAGCGATACAGGAATTCTCCCATTAGTTTGCTTATTTATTATACAAGGTTTATGAGCACAATATAATCAAAATAGAAATTCAGAAAATCTATAGGTAAAAAGAAGAGTCTTTCAAAACACAAATATTAAAAATAACACTACAGTCACAGGTATAGTTTAATGGCTTTTCTACAAATTAAGAGGGAAGAGGCATTTCAGATGTTCAAGGTCAGTCTATTGCACAGGCAGCTGCAACTGTCAAGACACGCTTCCATGGTCTCTGCAGGTGGCAGTCCTGGAGAAGAGACCCAGAGCAAGCTTATCCATTGTATTTTATTGGGTAGGCAGATCTTATGGTGTGTTTCTTCATTGGACATTTCTTCACTGTTAACTTTAAGTGACATTCGTCCATTGTTAAGTTGGTAAAAATAATAATATGAAATGCGTGGCGCTTCATTTCTGATCCCTGTCCTGCCTTTCTGTTGTTCTTTGCATCTGTTCTCCCTAACTGATGAATGATAGTATCCCAATTATTCATATGCAGGATATGGTAACTGATTAATTCTTTCAACTCTGCTTCTCTTCCCCTCATTGAGCATCTCCAGTTAACAGGAAAACATTCACCAATCATGACAGTGATGGAGGAAAGGGATAGGATTTAATGACTGAGGTTCTGCATCCTTTCTCTTGATAAATATAGTTCAAGCACTGGGAAGTGAATAGAATTACAAAGAAAGCTTCCTCTTTTTCATACACACATCTTGCACTAATGTACAGAGAGCACACTAAAGCATCACTCATGTACTCATGCATAACTCTGTAACTGTGCAGATCCACTTTACACAGCAGTAACCCGACACCAATATTTCTATGAAAGCACTAAACCTCTCTTCCACTGCTTTCTCCCCAGAGAACAAAAATATAAAACAAGAGGACATATATTAGGATGCCTCTGTCACTTTAGAACACTCCCTCCATAAAGAAAACAAAAGCACTTTCCAAAATTGTTTTACATGCCAAGTTATGCTTAATGGTTTTGAAATGAAAACGGAATGACAAAGGAAGTGACTTGGAAAACAGAAGTGGATAGAGGTGTGCCTACCTCAGTCTGAACCAACTAATAAGTGCCCAGCTGTTTTCAAACCTAGAGTCCACCACCAGGTGGGATAGGTGTACCACGAGGAGCATACATAGGTTTCAGATGGATGACTGAAAGAAACAGTGTGATACTATATTCTAGTTTTCTTGTTTTATTTAACTTAAAAGACAGTGAAAAGTAGTTTCAGTTTCCCAGCTTCCAGCTATGCAAGTGATTTACAACTCATTAATTGCTTTGTATTTCACAGTGAACACTTCCCTCTCCATCCAAGCACAGCAGCCTATTGTAAAAGTACAGGAGACCAATTTTTTATGTCTTCTGCATTTTGACTTTTAGCTGAAAGTCATTCTAAACATGGATATTGTTGGAAGGAAAATCCACCTGGTTCAGTTCCAAGCTGAGAGACAGGCACTGGGAAGGCTGGAGACTGATTGGAAAGAAGGTCCATTTATTGATGAACAGAACCACCAGAGTTTGTGGTTTTGGCACAGCTGACAAAATGGAGTTTAGAGTGGGTGGGTTTTTATACCTACTGGGTTCCTATGGGGCCATGTAGGGACCTTGGCTGGCTCTATAGGCAAAAGTGGAAATGCAAATCCTAGGTGTTTGAGTTAATTTTGTCAACCTTTTATTTGTTGCTTATCTGAGTTTCTGTCTTGACCCAATATTTTAAATGGATTACCAAATCTGCATTTTTAAAAGCTGGCCTCCTCAGTTTCTGCTTGGGGCAGGGAAACTGGGATTGGTTTCTGCCTCCCTTAAGGTTTTTTTCCCCATTTATCCTTTAGAGAAAATATTCTATCATGCTTTTTTAATAGCCCCCAAAATATTTCATTCTTCTGGGGAGGGATTGGCTTCCCATAAAACTGTAACAAATTATTATATGAACTTAACATGTGTATATACTTGGCATACATTACTCCTCTATGTTTCTGAATACAAGTCATTTTTAGAGTTAAAGTGCTTACTCACTAGCTTGACAAATTTCTCTCTCTCTCAAACTAATAATAAAGTTGGCTTAGGTCCAGTTAGTGACTTCTAACAAGTAAAACTTTGTCAATCTATCTTCTGTATGCTGCCCACTATGTGTATGAATAAACCTGTAAATAAAACACAGTAATTCCTCCCATGATGCTTTTTATCTCTTGGGTGAGTCTTTCCTGAGATCCTTAGACACTTCCAGAATTTTGGATCACTCACAAAAAATAGTAGTGCAGTGTAGTGTACTTTAGAGTCGTGTAGGGTAGAATAAGGGACTAGAGTAGAGTATAATTACTGCCATATGTATGCTAAGATCACTAGTTACCCTTATCCTAGATTAAAATTTACAGTCCACTGAGTTGTCTAAATCTATGTTACTGTTTTGAGCTATCAGCCATCTGATCTCCATTTCTACTCTTTTCTTCAATAATTTCCTGGATCTTTTAAGATTTTCTTCTTTGCTCCATACCTGTCTCCCCTTCATTTTCTATAATACTACTACATGTCCTAGTATTCTAGTCTTCTATTTCCAGCTCCATTTTAACTAAGGAGTTAAACTAAAGTTGTTTGGGTACCTTCATAAATCCATGTATGGAAGAGCCAGCAAGAAACAACCACTAAAAACAGGCTCATTTCAGAGTAGCAAAGCATAACAGATTTTCACATTTTGCAATTGCTATTAAGGTTATCACCTTAAGAGGAAAATATTATTTTAACACTGGAGTCTCTAAAGTCAATTTTCAGGCCATTGCAATCATGTGCTGGGGCCGATGACAGGAAAAAATATTACCAATTTGTTTTTTGTACAGTGGTTATCTCTAGATGTGGAAAGGACGTTTATCCTTTAGACTAGAGAGACATGCCTGTTTCCTTTTTTTTTTATAACGAAGTTTATTGAATTTAAAAAAAAGATATATACACATTAAAAACAAAAGAATGAACAACACAAGACATATATAACATTTGTAACAACCATCTCTGTCTCCGGGTCGTTTGCGTCTGGATTTACATCTTGCTAACCAATATTATTATACTATTATA